>JABUQX010069189.1:0-52500 GCA_015478945.1 Trachelipus rathkii
CGTTTGGGTGTTTAACCGTTTTGCCATTTATCATTGAAACTACTCGCGTTTTTCGTACGCCGCTTCCAATAATAACTATATATATATATATATATATGCGATGCGATGCTCTACGGTCATAAATTGGGAGTAAAGGAGAGGTCAAGCGCCTTGCTCTCACCCAGAATCCGCCTTCCCCTAAATTTGACGATATCCATATTTATCTATTTATCACTTTTTCAATATTTTTGAAAATATGGTATGGGGAACTAAACTTTTATATACGTTATGAAAATAAAAAAAAAGTAGTATATATAATTGTTAATCAATATTATTTATGTATTTTTTTATCAAGATGTGTCCGTGCTGACTGAATAAACACTAGTATATACGTTTAAGGGGTGTAATTAAATTTAGCATTTTCATCTAGGATATATATATATATATATATATATATATATATATACATATATATATATATATATATATATATATATATACTTTCACTCTTGCACTATATGCTATATATATAACCTGCTAAAGATTAAATTAAAGGCTGCAAGTGAAAACCACGGTTTCAAAGAAAATTTAAATAATACCATAGCAGCATCTGTAATGATGAGCAGCGAAGTATGGCGCCTGACTTGGGCTTCGCCTGCCTTAATAACCTCCACATTGCAAGTATAGGATATTTATTTCCAGCTACACTTCTACCTTAAGTAGGCTTGAATTAAACTTTTAGTGGATAGAGCAGCAAAGCATAAATAGCTCATTTTTGGTTTTATATTTCTTTAAGATTTTGTAGATTAATTTTCTTATGGTTTCTTATTTTATAAACATTTTTTTATATTTTAATGTGTTTTTAATTATTAATTCTTAAAAATAAGATAGGCAGTGCCTACCCAGCCTATCCCTTAACTATGCCACTGGTATATATATATATATAGTGCTGTTACCTAAAAGGGCCCACCCTTTGCTATGGTAAAAAAGGCCCACCCTGTATCTCCGTATATATATATGATGTGTGAAGCGAAAAAAGTGGTGGACCTATTAACCCCCATCGAGTATGCATGTTTAAAGGTGTTATAATGGTTCAAATTCGATTTTTTGAATTTTGGGAATTTTTGAAATGTTTCAAAAATTTCACCTATTTTTTGACGATCGTGAAAAACCATTTTGGTACTTTTCCAGTCAATACTGCATTAAGAACTCTAGAAATTATATTAATATTGAATTAAATTATCCTAGTCCCATGCAAAAGGTAATCCCACACCAAATTTCAAGAAATTTAGTTTTTATTAACACAGGTACCATCGAAAGGGCCAAAGAGCCATTTAAGCGCTGGCAAAGAGGCCTTAGGTGAAAATTGGCCTGTATATGTGTTATAATACCTAACAACATGGTATATTGTTTATTTTGTTTCACTTTAGTATATTGTCTAAAAAAATATTTTTTGTTGTATAAAAAAAGGGCCCACTTTTCATAAATGTTATGTAAAAGGGCCCATCTTTATTAACTCTTAGTAGTATATATCACCGGTATATATACCATATATAGGATTATAGAAGTTGGCCCACTTGGATTTTGTTTAATTTAAAGGAAATTTACCTTTTTATTTTTATTTATTTTTTATTTAAAAAAAAAATAAAAGACCTATTCATAATTTGAAGAAGTCTTAAAAGGCAATAATAACAAAAATAATAAAACTTAAAAACACAAAAAGATTAACTCAACCAAGGTTATGAGGTTGACAAATGGGATGATTTTGAAAAAAATTGAAGTACAGCACATATTTTATTTTTTTATTTTAATTTAAAAGAAAAAAAAAAAAGTCTTACCTATTTAGTCACAAAAACCTTAAATAATAAAACAAGATAACCTAAAAATACCAAAAATTAACTCTAGCAAGAGTTAAAAGGGTAAGAGACCTTTTGTCATACATGGGCCCTTTTATAAACGAGTTTTTGCCAAGTCTAAAAATAAATTTTTAAAAAGCAAAACACAAAAAAATTTATGTGGTAACATACATAGGACCTGGCATTCTAAGAACTTATTTTAAAACTCATATATATTAAATAGTTTAGTAGTTATTAGTAGTTATTGCCAAATTTAAAAGTTGGGCCCTTTTTTAGGTAACAGCACTATATATATATATATAATAACCTTATAACACATATATATATATACTTTACTTATATATATATATAACCCCTCCATATATACTATATGCCGCCCTCTCTCTCTCTCTATATATATACTGTTTAGACTTTCGATGTTGGGTACCAATGTTATATTATTTTATTCATCATTTATGTTGACTGAACAATACATTTTATCTGAAATTTGGTGGGGACCCATTTCATAAATTATGGTAAAAATATGGTAATATTAAAATATTATAATAATATATTATAAAAATATTAAAATATATGGTAAAAAATGATATATATAATGGAATTAAGCTACTAAGACACATTTTAATGCAATTTTACCACCACAATTTTATTCTCACGTTTAAGTATTGTAATTACTAAATAGTAATTACCACTGCTTATTTTAACGTGTTTAAGCATTGTATTATTTACCACTATATATATGCACATTCTCAGAAATTTATAATAAAAAATAAACTGGAATTTATTCTCAAAATGTTACCCGCCTTCAGTGATAAAATATAAAAATCAGAGCCAATGTCAGGGCACAAAACTTAATAAAATACAATGTTGGAAATAAATATACATCTGCTATTAAGAAAAAGTGGTGCAACGAATAAATGGTCAATATCGATTATAACTTTATAAGACAATCGAGAACTAAATATTATTGATATTGAGAATCGGTTGATTAATAGTAACACTCAATAGCTGCGTTTCCAGAAGCCCGAGTGCAGCCCGTGTGCAAAATCGACTCGGTGTAAGGGAGGGTCGGTGTTCAATCTCTTATGTGGTTTTTATTCAAGCAGGAACTTAATCAGAAACATGGAGGGAGATTATCTCTGACAAGCGCGTGCCCCCGACCAGTTTGACTGGCCACCTAACACGTCAATTCAAGACCAAATGGCCTTCCTTTGGAAAAGTCTTGACGTAAGATCCGTAAGAAAGATGAAATTAATTCTAGAACAGGCAGAGCTGTTTAATTTCCCCTCCGTGGCCACCGGATAATGTAGAACTTAGGGTTTCGTCCAACGCGGGTTATCACAGGGACAGCTCGTGTACCTTAGTCTCATGCTAACTGTCCGAAAGATAAAGACTGAGACGATGAGAAGATTATCAGTGAAAACAGGAACCATAAATGATTGACAAAGATAGAACAGATGATAGCAGCGAATATGTCGATGGTTATGAAGTTCTTTGAAGATATTTGGACAAAGAAAACAAATGACGCGAAGAAAAAAAAATACTTGAACCACATAAAAATACATACAAACAAAGAATATTAATTAATGAATTAATGAAATAATGAACACAGCTGATAATGAGAAGAGGATACTTCTTACTTTTATTTAAAGTAACGTAGAGACTCAAATTCATATATGTACAAAAATAAAAAAAACTATTATTAAATCATTAAATTGTTCATCAATCAAGTGTTTCTCGGAATTGGAATAATTCCAGAATCTTGTCTATGAAGTTATGAAATGATGAAAAACAATAAGTAACAGCAATATAAAACTTGAGATGACCTTGCCTTATAATTAATTACAAATACGAATACATTTAAAACCCCTCAAGAATAATTAACCCGAACAAGGAATGTTAGTTAATTAAGGATTGATTCAGCTTAACTTTGTATCTTTGAATGGCTTGATAATCAATCCACTAGGGAGTAAATCCCCAGTTCCGACAAAAGTCAGTCCAAGGGATAGGTTTGTTCAAAGAGCAAAACTAAACCCAAGACAAAAGTTTGCCTAGAACTGAAAAATTTCCATACAAATAAATAGTGGGACTGCAATGCAAAATTTCAATTGGGACTTTAGGCCCAATTCACAAAACCTGTGGAATGTAAATTGGGACTGTAGATCTGTGTGCATGTATGTAAGAACATAAAATAAATGAAATATCATAATCCTAATAAAATAAAATAATTCATTTTAAGTATATGAATTTCATTACAAGCATACTTTACATAAATACCATTCTTTCTTAGATTTTACATATTCTACGTCTACATCTATTCTCTTAAATTGATAAATGGGTTTTGTGGAGAAAATTGATCCCCTTTACAACGGATCTTAACGCTGTAAAACTAGAGCCATGTTCTCCTTAATACCTTAATATATAATATATGTATATACATAATATTATATATTAGCGTGATCTAGATAAATAAGAATTATATACTACTTGAATATAATCTACGTATGTAATTATGATTATGATTACTAATAATATTTTTATATTCAATAGTTCAATTAAATTGTTATTGTTTAACATTTTATTAAAATCCTAAAAAACATTTATTATTTTAGATATTATGAGTACATTATGTTTAATATTTTTCTTTCTTTAACATTTTCATATTTAAAAATTTTATTAATAATAATATTTACTTTTATGTATTTATTATTAGCAAAAACACACATTTGACATTTAATACACTACCTTAATAACATCACCAAACAAAGAACACTAAAAAAATAAAATTATAATTCAAAATAATCACACCCACTCTATTCCTCATTTTAGACTAAAAGTTTTACCCCAAATAAAGAACATCATGATTCATTCTTTGCAATCACATAAAAGGGAGTACACGTAATCTCGATCCTATTCGAGGGTCCAAATTGAATATTCTACTTGATTTTATCACATAAACAACAAAAAATCATCAGAAAAAAAAACTTAGTGTCCGCCCTTAAGTGTTAACAATGTGTTTGACTATACTTGCTTTTAGAAGAAATATTAAAAAACAAATATAGATAATTCTTCATTTGGTCATGATCGCTGTTATGTTATTGTTGAATATAATGACTGACGTTATGTAGTTGCATATTTGATTGTCAAGTATGTTGGCATAGTTGTTAATTGATGATTTGATTAATGATGATTAATATATCATGTTATCGTTGAGACAATAATAAAATGTGGCAGGCTACTTCTTGTTGTTGTTGTTTATGTTTTAGTTGATATTATGATTATAATTTTTTATTTAAAAAAATGGGACAAATTTAAGTTTATAATGAAAAAATATACAACACTTTTTATTATTATTGACCCAAAAATAGGTTCTTTAACCTAATAAATTACTCCGTAACTAATTTTACACAATGAACGGAGAGGAGACGCTTCAGAATCAATAAAAAAATGATTATACGAGCATGCATAGCAATAATTAAATATCGATGCATATTTTCTAGATGATTTCTATGCTCTTTTTATTCTGTTCCTACATCAGCTATTTTCATTTTTTTTTTTTTACATCTAATTGTGTATATCTTTTTTATTAATCTCGGTATTGCAAGTGGGCCACTTACCAATAAACAAGTAAGTTACCAGCATCATGAAAGAAATGCTTTACCAAATCTGTAACTATGCCTACCGAGAGCGGCAGCCGGAACGGGAAACACAGGGGTGGACGTGTTTCCAGTACCCCGTTATGGGAGGGCAAGAACCCCGCGAACATCCCAAAATCAAAAGCGGGGGTCCGACCGTACCTCCCCGAGGGTGGGAAAAATAGTCCCTACGCGTAGTTCCCGGAAGCCGAGAGACCTCCGACTCCCACATACGAGTCGAGTTATATTATTATTATTATTATTAGTATTATTAGTATTATTATGGACGATTATTTATTATTTTCACACATATTTCTTTAATATATTACTTTTTATTTCCTTATTCAGTAATAAGATTAATTATACGTCATTAGAAATTGCATACATACAATTATGTTATTTATTTTTCAGTGATTCATGATATAGTCTAAATTTGATATATTAGTTTTATGTAGATTATGAATTATTGTTTTATTTCTATTCTTTTTCCTTATCTGATTTGAGGAAATTTTATTTTATCTAATATTTCAGAATAATACTCACTATAAGTTATTCGATTATATTCTTATTCACCATAGTAGTACTATAGACGATAAACATCGCAAATAAAAACAATTTTGAAGTCTGCCACTCACCTTGCGCTTGCAACGTCGCGACGACTGAGATGAGCACCTGTGAGAGGTGATAAACTTCATCCACTATCATGATACTACCTATCACACTACATATACATTTAACGTATCAATATTATTATAGTACGCACTTACATAGGGATAACCAATTAAATAAGTAAACTGTATATTATTGTTATCGCATCTAATAACCGGACAGCCAATCGAAATTCGAGGAATGAGAATCAAATTTAAATCTTATTAAATCTTTTGACAACTTAATGTCTTACGAATAGTAAAGTGGAAAATGAAGTTAGATACAGATATTATACTTAATTTTTAGACATCTTAAGAGATCATGAAGGTAACTAATGAAGATATTTATCATTACTTTTTGTCCAATATCTTTAATGAACACATGAGAATAGGATAATACGAGTTTATATGGGTTACTTGGTGGGTTGTCCTAGCTGTGTTGATACGAACTGATTGCGATTGGTGTTGTGTATAATCAAGTATACAGCGGAGAAATATAATAATTAATTTTTAACCGTATTCTATAATCTATTTTTAAATAATAACCTTTTAAGACCTATTATATATAAGAGTCTCCTTTGATTTTATTTGAATCTCACTGAGACGTATTAAGCCTCATTTCTATGTGAAAAATGAATCATTCCAAACATTTGTATTTAAATATTTTTTCTACTTTAAGAGCTCTGAAGCAGTATTAATAAATTATACTTCGGAATAGAATTAATTGATATAAGTGAAATTTATGAATACTCCATTTATAAAATATATGTAAATGAACTTGAGAGAATACTATTATCACACAACCTCTTATCAATCTATTGAGACAACAATCACCGAGCGCGGCGAGCGACACCTCACAGTAAAATTGGAAAATGATTCAAAATGAATATAATATATATACTATATATATCTTAGTATTATATATAATATATTAATTATATATATAATATAATATATATATTAAATAATATACATATTATATATATAATATATATATATATATAAATATATATATATATATATATATAATATATAATATAATTATTTACAATAAACTTATTTATATCATAAAGAAAAATTTAGCTTCTTGCCTATGTACAACATCAAAACTGATCTAACAACAAGATGCAGAGCACACAATATGAAATATTTTATATTCCTAAATTCCAACACATCAAACAACTCCACGTAACATATAAAGTCCATTCACAGTCACATTCATTCACACACTACAGCAGCACACTTACAACACACAGACAATTACTAGCTGACGCTGAGGACTTCCGACGCGCTGTCTTGCTACACTTATTCATAATTCTTTATATTATTATCTAGACCACAGACACAATAATTATAGACACTATTTCTTTCCAATTGAACCTAATTAATTTCGCACATTAAATACTAGAGCAATAATTTCTCAGTAACTTAGTAAATGGTGGAGTAGCTAATCCCGATACCGTGAGAGATCGATCTAATAGATCTCGTCTCATTTTATCTAAGGAACACAGTGTCTCAAGACAGAAACATGTGACAAACAATATTATGGTGCTCGAAATCCGTGCCGCATCCCGGACCCCCCCCCAGATCACTCTCCTGCCACACCCTTTTTCCCACCAGCTCCCCATGTTTAACCATATAATATCTGACTTTCGTTCTCCTGTTCATGTTATGGTTATATTTAAATTATTCTTTTAAATATACTCTCTCGTAAGACTTTATATTTATATTATTGATAAATAGTTTAAGTATATTTATGTTTTTAGATTTATATTTATTAGTTAAAATTTATTTTAATTAATAAAATAAATCTATATTTTATTTTATTATTTACATAAATAAATGTTATTTTCTGTAAAAATCACTTAATATTTAAGTTTAAATAAAATAGATTTTGTTTTTTTAAACTATAAAATTTATATTTTAATCATTTTATAATGTTTTATATATAATATAACTTAAAATTTTTGTGTATTTTAATTTAAAATCCGCTAACAAAATATTAGTGTGTTCTGAAACAACATTATCAGTATAAATCAATATAAGAACCAAACTATACCGAAATCATAATAATTCGTTAGAAACACCTTAAAAAACTCCCAACCACAATTTGCGGAATTAGACTAAAGGGCCTTCCTTTCCACTAATTCTAATATGAATTTTTCTATATTTATCACTAGAATGTAATTTAAATTGAATATGGAATTTCCCCCAGTTCACACATTTCTGAGACGTATCATAATGAAAAGGAATAATCTAAATATGTATCATAAAATAATAGAACATTTTAAGAGAGTTGTGCGTTTATTATACAATCGAATTTTATCGTATTATACTAGGCTTTTATATAGCGCCAATACTTGTCATAGTTCTCACAAGTTCTCTCCCGACATATATTTAAATACTAGAGATACGCTCATCAACCTATTCTAACCTTGACTGATACTTTTATTATACACAAATAAATAAATAAGTAACAACAAACATACTTGGTAATAATCTACGACGATATCACCTTTTATTATAAAGATAACGATATCTGTATTATGTTGCATATTTGAATTGTAGTGAATGGACAAAAGTATGGCGTGGAGCCTATACTTTCCCGCCTTCACCCTTTCCGTTTTTCAAGGAACTTACAATGCTCAAAATAGTAAGACTCCTTAATGCAATCACTCATTTAGAAGTCAGACGGACGCCTAGTGTATACACAAATACCTACGCAACTTCCATTATAGCGAGTCATTATTTTCACAAGTCTTTTGGAAACATTGAGCGAGAAATATCTATACAATAGATTCATAATACTATGTGATACTATGTGTATTTCACATCTAATGCGATTAAATTTTTTAATTAGTGACACTGATCATTAAGATAAGTAGAGAACTAAGTGTATACATATAAACCTTCAGCTCTGAGTATTTACAAACATAAATAGATTCTAGTAACCTAAAGCTGAGATCAGAGCAACTGCCTCTATCAAGTGGATTCGACCCATCGGAGCTAATGGTCAAATTTTATACGCCTAATTTGAAAACACATTTAAATCAATCATATACCTAAATTATAAGTTAAATTAACTTAAACATAATAACTATTCTTGTCTCTTTCATAAAAATCAGATGAATACTAAAAATATTTGTAACATTTGAAAAAATTTACGGGGAGTAATCGCCGACAACAGCACTAACTTATAGTGTCTTAGAAGTATTTATACCACTTCCATTTATTTCCGCACAGAAAGCTACTAGACGAATTCACACAAAGCTTTCGATCATCTCTCTATCTAATCTTCAGGCTGATACGTAAGCTAGCAAACACGATACTCATCACACTCGACTCAATCGTATCTTCCTGTCCTAACCTTCTCTCCAACATGATCCCGTAGCTACATCAGCTAATCGACAGTAGTTTATTACTAACAATCACAGCACTTCACACAAAATATGATACACACAGCTCTTCTATCAAATGATTACCTCTCCAACATCAGTTGCAACTGACTGTCAATTCTGGACATCGTCTTCGTATCTCTCCCTATGTGCATATCTTCATCTCATACAGCCATTCTCAGCAGAGCGCAAGATGATACATATCGACTTATCATACCGATTATAGAACAATTAGAGATATCCTCTTCAAGCAAGTCATAATTTATTAAAATATGAATCTATTTAATAGATTATAAACTTCTTCTGCAATCTGACTAAGTTATCACTTTTGAAAACATTACTCACTACTTAGTTTAAAAGATCTTTGTATATCATTTCATAACCTAAATCCAAACATTCTAAGCGAAACTATCTAACTATTGTTGACGTATACATTATTTCTAAACTTTTCTGAGGACTCAGCTAATTTAATGTTTAGATCCTTATCACGCAATCTATATTTACATCCTATTACGTTTGCACACCTATTCTCAACACAAACAACAAATTTTTATAAATTTCAAACTTTGTTTCGATCAAAATGTTATATCGATCTAGCCTATGGTTCTGGGAAATACTCTAGAAAATTTAATTTAATTATTTATGAAGTTCTCAATAAATTAGTCCACAGCTTGCTTATATATATTTTTTATTGTATAAAACTTATAATTTACATTCACTTAATATTCTTAATAAAAGTTTTAGTATTTATTTAGAAACCTAAGGATAATATAAATACCTATTAGTGATATTATGAGCGTTTAGTAGACGACTATATGAAAATGAAATGTAAAGGATTGAAATATAATTATTAATGCATAAATAGTGTTATTGAATTAGTAGTGAGCTTAAATGATACGTAGGTATAGAACACTTGCGTGAACGTCCAGAGTTGAGCATTAGAGACTAGTAAAGTGATTGAGAGTAAAAAGTCAAGCTTTTAAGCAGAACGTGAAAGAGGTTTATTGTGACATTCTGTAAATATAACTATAAGAGGGAAAGAGAACGAAGAAACACCGACTGAGTTGGCTCAATATTATAAAATTTGATGCACTGAATTATTATAAATTTGGAAGGAATATAGTGATACTCCAAAGATTGTCTTATTTTCAATTATCTAATCTGATTTAAAATTCAATGTTTGTAGTGTTATTTATACATGTTAGATGAATAGTATACTTTGAGCTTATCTGAATATTAGATAATGTAAATAATATATTAAGATTTTTATATTATCTATTAGTAAATGTAGTTTTTGTGTAGTTATTTTTGAAGGCTATAATTTATGGAGTTAATTTATTATTTCATCTGAAATTATTATAATCTATCATTTTAACGATGCGTGAGAATTTATTATGTGAGTTAGTGCAATTTATGATCTTATTTACAAATTATTATCAAACATAGATCTCTCACAACGACGAGACACAAACAATCGAAACAATAAACAGGAACGAGTTAGCACACACACCTACCTGTCCAGACGCAGTCAGCCTTGACATAATAAGAAACATCTGTAGGGGTGCGAGGAGTAATAGAGTAGAACTTCTTACGTTTCTATTGGAGCACAGAGGATGGACAAACATTTTCGGATCATAATGATCGACCTGGACAACAGATCACAGAAGAACCTCATTCTCAAACGAAGTCGTGCTGAGAGAAAGCAGATTAACGTCTAGTCACAATGGGAAGTCCTAAATAAGCGACAGAAGAGTTGCCGAGACCCAGGAATTGACACATACAGACAGACCAAGAGATATACAGATTACCAGAAAACTTCACACATTTCCTGAGTTGGGCTGTGTTAATTTTCCTGACTAAATATAGTAAAGTACAATGGAAAAGTGTGACGGTTAAATCACAGAGAAACAATCTGTATTGGTACAATTGAAGGGTAAAAATTTGCGATGGCGATAAAAATCACTAAAGGAAAATAAGATAAGAAGGTATAACAGACAATAACAACACACTGAGCACTTACAAACCACACTATCGCACACATCTACTCTACACACACAAATAGACATAGACAAAATGAGCTCAGGGAGTTGCACACACAACCAACCTGTTGAGGTATTCTATGATAAAGAATGGTGAATTTTGACTTGCACACTATCTCACCCATAGACAAAAAACACACAAGCAACGAGCCACCAAATTCGAGAGATGGTGGTTGAACACTTCTAAAATATCTACTCCTATATAAAGATCAACATAGATTTCGGAAAATAAGCATTAGAAAGCATATGTTCACCTTTTTCGATTTTTTCGTGATATAATTGATTTTAGTCCATACGATTTTAAAGTTTTATTCATTCTTTATGGACGTTTAAGTATATTATGATAATAAATAATGTGACAAAAAGAGAATAAATATAGAATATTTAGTTTTGTAGTATGACATTGAAGAGAATTAAACTCCCTAGAAGGTATTAGAAAATATATCCCAGATAATATACTTACTAATATTAGAAACTCGAGAAAACTATGATCTACAATCTTATGCATATACATAATTTATGCTATCATCCTTATTGGGTGAAATGGAGGAATAATAATATAGACGGCTAGGATAAAATATAAAACAGATTAGTTGCCACTAGTTAGTGATTACACTTATCTAACAGTACATCTATATAATTTCAGTTTAAAAGTGAGAGTCATATAAATTATATATAATGATAAGTAATCTATGAGTAAGTGAAGACGGCAGTAGGGGGTATATATAAAATACTCAACGTAGTAAATAACTATATATTTTATATTGATCGAGATCCAGTGAACAGTGAGGTTTTAAGCGGTGTGTAAAATGTAGCTGGAGAATATTAATTAGTGATCTAGAGTCGTAATTCTCGTAAAGTATTATATAATAACAATTGGAGTCTGTACAGTTGTCAGCTTTAATATGATTACTCTTTTTCCGATTACTTTTTTTCAACATAATATTTATAGATAGCTCATAACAAAGAATTTCTTGTTTTACTTTAGAATCTAACGATCAATATATCTAACTTTTTCTATAGTTGATTTCATTTCTCTATTTTATATTATATTATACTAATATATAATATTTATATCATATATATATCATATTCTATATATATATGATATATATATTATATACTATTATATATATATATATAATATATATATATATATATAACAACTATAATAAATGGAGTGTTATATCAATCCCAAAAAATGGTAAAATTTAGATAGGTGGAAATGTAGAATTAATACGTAGTATCAATTCATATTTTATAGGAAAAAGCCATTCCTCTTAAAATTACCGAATATCTAAAAATGGACTTTTAGAATAGCATATTTATTTAACGATGTTTTTTTATTACTGCAATGATGTATGTCTTATAAAAAAATGTTTATATAAGTGTATGATAATAGAGTAAGCTATATTCAATAGTGTGGTAGAATAATAAGTGTTAGACAAGGATAAGCCGAGGTAATAAAAGAGGCGATAGCCATATTGGTAATACAATAGGATAGAATATATTGTAATTTATATCACCTAACAGTACTAATATAAATGCTATATACAATGGAGGTAAATAGCTCATCGACTTTCGGATGTCATTAACTGTTCTTCTCATTACCTATTCTTATAAATATATAATATTAATATATATAATTATAATATATATAATATGATATATTTAATATATAATATTATATTTAATATATAATATATTAATATAATTATATAATATATTCATAATATATATATATTATATATTAAAATATATATATATAATATAATATATAATATATTAATAATTATATATATATATAATATTATGATATATTTATATACTATTAATAATTATAATAATATATAATATATATATATATATATTATATATAAAAATTATATATATTATATATTACTTATATATATTCATTTTGTGAGCAAATAAAACGTAAAATTGAAAAATGAATAAGTAGAAAAAGAATATAATACTGAAATATAATACTATTGAAAGTCGTGATTATTTATAGGGTGTCTCAAAATAATGAACTAACACACATATAATTTGTGTGTTATGATTTACTAACGGTTTGTAAATAGCAAATGTTCGAAGTGGTGGATCGTCATCATCACCAATAAAGATACCAGTAGTTCATAGTAACGTCATATAGCAGATTCTATCTAACACTATATCTTCATAAGAGAGATAGATAGGTTATATATTGCCCTTATATACCGTAATACTTCGTTATAAAATAACTGCTAAACAGTAATTTAGGTATCACTATTATATATATATTATACTATTTTGTATGTGCGTTGGCAGAATACATGTCGTTATAATACACGAACATCAGCCAAGCTATATATTAGTGCGACAATCTATCATCATCACAGATGAGATGTAATCACTGTTATTATTCTATCCTGAGAAATTCATATGCAAATACAAAAACGATAGGATGCTATAGTCGAGATGCGAAGACGCATTACACCATATGAGATGGGGATATTCAGTGGATGGGTATGAAAGTTCGGGTATAATTCTAGCGATATCTGCGAAAAATTGAAATCTTGGTTCATTGATAGTTTTAACTCTCCAAGCCATAAATTGGAGCTTCTTATGTACAACCGACGAGCGCGTTATATGAAGCTGGTGGCGCGCCTCTCGTCATTTCCTTTCGTACAACTCCGTGTTACCTTTTTCGTGATGAGCCAGCCCTCTTCTCTCACGATATCAACAGAGAGATTTTAAGCCGTATCCCTATCGTATTCTGTCATATATTTGTGAAATGGCACTCTGGAGTGGTTTGCATTGAAGTGAGTAACTATTTTTGCGCTGTGTCCTTGTATGAGACCTTTCTAATAGAATATATAGGGGTGAGGTCCAATAATATAGGATAATAGCCGTGTAGCTTAAGTAGCAAGAAATCGTGAAAACTAACGTGATTCTAATAATAATATAGGCTGATGAGTTTCTAAGTGAAACGCTCATAATTCAAACCACTTACATACATTAATAATTACCAGTCATCAAAAAAAAATTAATGTCGAGCTGATCTTGCCGTATGAGGTATTATAAAGACCACAGTAAATGTAACTTTCTCGGAAAATCAAACACCATTCCACATCAGATGAATCTGAATAATATATTCAGTTAAATACCAATCAACTAACATAAGTAGCCATAAAATAAAACTTAATATCAAAGTAAAATATACTACATATTCCAACACATGCATTAGCATAATGTACTAGGCTCATTGAGGAGAGTCAATAGATACATTCTGAGAGTTAACCTAATACTGTTTCCGAATATTGAAATACATCACATATATAATAATCTAAAAATAATTCACATTATATAAAATCAATAAATATCATTATGATCATAAACATGATAAGTATTCTTGATTATTCAAAGTAGATCCAAAGTTTAACTAAGGAACATAATCACATCACATACTAGGTAAACGATTCTCGAGGTCGGTACTAAACCATCTTTTCCTTACCAAATATATCCTGAATAATCAGTAATAAGATTCTCATTATTAGAAAGAGTAAGCCGATTTACGACTAAAAAAGACCTATATTACACTCCATATTTATCCTGTATAGACAAGAGTATAACATATATTTTCTCAATAAGAATGACGTCAATTTCGCATACAATACAGCATAAAGTGTACTTGGTGCTATAGATCATATTATAATACTTATTATACGGAATGAGTTATCTGACATATCCTAAATTCACTTAAAATAGCTTACGTATAGTAGGAGATAATAATGTGGGACCGGCTTAAATATTTTATGTCTTTTCTGTTATTAAACGTGTTTTGGTGTTTAAACAATTAAGCTTATGACAAATTAAGAGTTGAATTAATATAGAGAAACTGATTTGATAGAGGGAACCAGACGGTGATAATCAAAATGTCGTAAGATTCACGATAAGAATAACACCCCTGTCGTTTAGTGAACCGGGCCGGTCTATGTTCGTGCATAACTTCAATCCAGAGCTGTTCATTCACTAGAAGATATTATAATTATTTGGTTTAGACGTTCACTGCCGCGATATGAATTTAGTGTGCATTATACTTGGCTCCTTAAGACGCTTATTCACATAGTTTACAATTAAAGTTTATAGGAAATGTTGTTTGTGTATGAGAGTGAAGTTGCATTTGTCACTCAAGACGTTAAAAGTATCAATTTACTATTTCATTAAAGATGAGTTGGTACCGTTTGATAGATTGGGTCCCACTGTTGTCAAGGGGCATATTGTGATTCCACGAATAATTAAACTGCTACTTAATGATAAAGATTGCTGGGAAAAATTGCGTTTACAAACGTATAATGCTCTTCGTGATAACACAATGATGTCATTTTGTATGTGTTGCCTTAGCCATAACTAAATCACATGCTTCTATCAAGAAACACCACGTAATCCAGGAAGAGCAACTAATGGAGCTAATGTTAGCAGGAAGTAATTTAACTATAGCGTGAGTGGTTCTTATAGTCAGACTTTTGTCGCTGTATTAGAGAGTGAGTGACAAATAGTGTATTCCAATATTTGTTAAGATATTCAAGGGGTATTATATTGTATCGATGGTGACTAGCTTTCACGTTAAATTCAAGCAGAGAGAAATTTTTATCTCGAGTTAGACGTACAACCTATAGGCGGACATAATTATACTCAGCAGTGGTAGATGATCACAACGGTTCTCGTATGGCACTACAGTAACGCAGAGAACAAAGAGAGACCGGCTAACAACTAGTCAGATCGATATAAGGATATAATCTATTTGGATGTTTATTTGCACTCAAACACAACATGTTAGGAGTGGCCAAAGACAAACAAATATTACAAAGTTATCATGTACTGGAGACAGTTTGAGTACTCCACTAGACCGGCAAGGAAACAAAGTGTGGGAAATAAGGTCATTCAACTAAGAATTTTTTTGTTCCTCATTCATATCGGTCTATTTACCGATCAAGATTACATGTTAGGCTTGAATGATAAGAGCATTTGCACTCATTAGTCCAGGACATGGAAAAATTGCTTATCCTTCTCTCACTGACATAATTGTGTGCTCAGCAGCATTCATTGTTTATGTGGCTCTTGTGCTTAAGGTCTATTGCTACATGGGAATTTTGACTCAAATTTGCCAATAGTTCTGTGTGCTTTATCTACTCACATAAATCTATTCTTAGCTCTCAGTTTCCGTGATGTTATGTTTTGAGAGGCTTTACTCATTAAGCGCGAACCTGAATCCTTGGGCTGAGACGTTTAGCGCTTCACTGTCTACCAAGGCTGATTGCTATAGCATTGGTTATATCATTACTATTTGTATGCGAATGTTAGTGTTGAGGGTATTCACAATTGCATAATGATGTACTACGCGAGAATGAAATAACCAAGTCAAGATCATTTAGATAATAGATCAAAAATCCTGGAATCCTATGAACAGGATGAGGAAAACCAAGACGTCTTGACTCACGCAGGAATGTAACTCGTGTAGGTGGTGATAAGGAGAAGATTTAATGTATCTGCTGAATACTTCTCAAGTATTTGTATCAAAATATCAATCTATCTCTGCACCTAAGACTCCTTACTCTCGTAAGAGCTAACCTCTCAACTAGAGTTGTAGCGGCGGAGCCTATGTATGTCAAAACTATTAACAATCAGAAGATAAACATAAATATAGTAAAGTATTATATAATAATAACATTTAATAAATTATATTGAAATATAAATTTAATTATTATATTAAGTGTATTATAATAACATAAAACTAATATAATCTTTTATTATATAAAGATAAAATAAGTACATAATAATGCGAAAAATTTAAAAGTTTTAAAAAATTATAATATATAAATTTTAATGTTAAATTAAAAAAAAAAAAAATAAATATCAGAATAAACCTTTGAGTGAGGTGTAAAACACAAAACACAAATAAGATCTACATTTAACAAGTAATTTTAGTGAACTTTCCTTTAAACCATAAACAATATATTATAAAAATAATTTTATTTACAAAACTAAGAGATAGAAATATACCGATAACCAAAAGAGAAAAATCAGAAAATTACAATAACTGAATATAAATAATTTATATAATAAATTAATTAATTTAAATACACATAAATAGTATGAAAATTTACATGCCTTATTGTATAATAATATAATTAATGTACTTAATAAAAATAAGTCATATCAAGATATAAATATATTAATAAATAAAAAAATATTTTTGCTCTGCAATCTTACCCACAAAAATTACTACAACACAGTTCGCCACTAATTCTATCCGAATAGACATTCACTTATCTAAGGCAATATCTTGCAAAGTACAACAATCAAAATTGTTGCACTTCTGTAAAACGAGACTAACGCCTTCGTCCACCCTACGTTGGAACATTGTACATGATATTAGTTCTCTTAAGATAACGAAGCAAAATATGAAATATTAATAATAGAAAATAATCAAATTAAATTAATATTAAAGTATAAGGATAAAATCATTATAGAGTTTATGAGAATATAAGAAAAGACGAAATGTTTGACGGGTTGTAACTTAGGATGGGTTGGTTATTTGTCTCTTCTTTTTGCTGATGTTGAAAATGGTAAGGTAATTGGAACATTTCGTTATTGATATGAATATAGACATGTGAAGTTTAAATAATTTGTAGAGTCGTGGATCATTTTTCTCGTTCAGTCGATTCTTTCTTGATGTAAATAATGTCGGAGTGCTCCACTAATCGGATTATTATCAATATTTAATATTATTTAATAAATTGAAGAGATCAGGTATAGTAATAAATGATCATTGTAATTAAATATTCTATAACACTACATGACACTAGTCAAGATCTAATAAAAATCTAGAAATATGATACCACAATCTGTTATAATTACAAATAATAAAATAAGTTATTAAAAGATATATAAGGAACATTTTAACTGCAAAAAAGAATATTTTTATCAACAAATTATTCTTGTATACTAAATAAAATAATGAAAATTTATATTGAGTAAGCTATAAATATCTGTCCTTAGTATCAAATTAAATTTATAACTCATATATATTAAATGACAATACTGTGCTAATGACTAAAAAAGTAAATAAAACCAATTAAATTAACAGATCTCTTGATTGCCAATTTGAAACCTCAAACAAAATACATTTAGTTATTATAGAATATAATAAGATATTAATTATATATCAATTGTATATTTTGAATTATTATAAATAATTAAGAGACTAACCAAACATTTTCTTAGTTATTAAAGCGATTTTATAACAGACGATTGTTAAGTTATATAGGTAAACAATAAAAGATATGAAAAAAATCCATTCATGTTACATCAATAGCTTTGCAATATTCTTTTAATCTCTACTTTATCGAAAGATACATACAATACGAATTAGTAATGTGTAGTAACAAAGGTTGCTCTGTATAATAAGTTTGTTAAATTAAATCCTAACAGGTATCTTAACATTAGCGTCAGATGGAGAGTAAAGGTATGTAATAGGGAACATCGAAAAGAAGTTACATACAAATATACTGACTCCTTGAATCATATGTTTTTAACGAAATACTCTTTCCAATGTGCCTCGTTGGTTGTCTTTTTCAATTGTTGTCCCAACATACGAAAATTAAGATATTTTATACGTTGATGTCATATATCCAGCATTCCAATTGTTCACATACTCTGTATAATATTCATTTTTATGGCGTTGAAGTTTGCTGGCAGTTAAAGATTTGGCGAGGAAGCGTTATTACATCAAAATACATTAGAGTAAGATCCATGATTTAGTTACCCTTGAGCGATCTTGAAATATATCTTGAAAGCCATACACAGTATAGTATGAGAGAGGTGATAAGCGGTAGTATTAGCAGATCAAGTAGAATATCCTTTGTTCTCAACCCATAGTTTTACGATCTACTAATAAAGTCGCTGAGAGGCAGCGCGGCATCATCCCATTGCGAACCGACTGCTTATATGAGTGATAAAGTCGTCTTATCAGATCTTCCAAAAGCTTTTGAAGGTGGTGTGCAGAGAGAGATAATTTACGTCTGGATATTAGTTTATTCAAATATCTATATTAAATAATTCGGTTTAAGCAAATAAAATATTTTCGATTGAATAGGAAAATCTTAATACTCTCAATTGATAAATTTTAGAGATATTATTTGAATGAATATTTACTGGAAATATTTATATGTAAATAATCAACGATTATTCAGCAATGATACTTAAATTTGGACAAAATTATTAATCAACAGAAATCAGAGTAAAAAGTTAGATATATGTTTGAATTTTTTTTACAATAAAAATTCTCCGTACAATTTGACATGTAGTTTTCATACCAGGTAAAAAGTCTGAATATTATGATTTTAAATATATGATATATGAGTCAAAAATAATAATAATATAATAAATATATCATATAATACTATTTATGGTGTGTGGTTGTGTCATAGTAAAGATACCTTGAGATTGCTACTGCAATGAACCTTCTGCTGGTTAAGTTTGAAAACTTCTATATTTATAGTTACCATAATTAATATAATATATATATTAGTTAATACTAATTGAGCTATTGAAATTGTCATAAGCTTAGTGCTAGGAATATGAGATTTAATAGTAAATATTTTACTAAATATAATTATATAATAATATATGTTATATAAATTGAAATATATAAAATTAGCTATTAAATTTATAATTTAAAAGATCTGTTATACAATGTATATTGCTTTGTATATATTTATTTCATTTAACTACTTTGAAAACTAGTTATTAGATACTATTAAATTTATATAACGGACAACTAATACACCAATACATAACATATAAATCAACATAATTCCACTCAACATATTTCTCTCACAAGACATTTCTTTAGAAAACCTTTACCTTTTTTCAGGAAAGAAAACAAACAAACTGAGCATACACTGATAATCAAATGCAGACAAAAGAACGAAATCTATTCAACAACATTATACCTAGCTTTACATGCTAATAATAAGAATTTATTTTTTAATTATATAGTATTTCTAATAAATACATAAACATGATACTTACATTTAACATTAGTGACTTAAGATATCAAAATAGATCAATAGAAGACTAAAGTATAGATATAATATGATCATGGAATAAGGTAGGAAGGTTATGAAGTTATTGAGTGGAATTTGAATAACTGAATTTATACTGATTTATTAACTGCTTTATGGGTAATTAGAAAAATATTGACCATAAAATTTTTTAATTTAAATTTAAATTAAACATAAATAAAGAATAAAAATTTTAATAGTAAAAAACAAACAAATTTAAGTTTAGGAAGAAAATACAAAAACAAATATATAATTAAACTAGTTTCAGATAACTGTTGTTTATATGTATTATTAAAACAAATAATGACTTGAGAAGAACAAAGTCAATAGATCAATAGAGGGCATCAGATATAATAATTGGTAGGTAGGCCTGTATATTTCAGGCATGAACACGGTTAATTATATTTAAAACTAAAATAAACTGAATATTACAAAGTATATCTCTGATGACGGTATTGATAATGACTGCTTCTAGGGGTGTGTATACAAATTAAATTTTTTAAGTTATTATAAAACATTAAAAAGAATAAATTTTTAGTAAAAAACTAACAATAAAATGTTATACATTAATATTTATATTATAGAAAAAAAAACAAAATAAATAAAAGTTAAAATTATTGTTAAGTTATATCAAAATATTACTATGAATAACATATGTACTTAATATACTGAGGATACAATATAAAGATCATATACGATCAATAAAATACAATATTATCCATACTATTATATATTATCACGAATGGTAATAGAGGATTAGAGGTATGTGGTATTGATTATACTAGATTATACTGATTTAACTGGATTATACTTGAGATTAGACTTAGTAATTATACTTAGCTTAACTGAATTTAACGATTTTATTACTTATATATTTTTAGGTATTAGTCATATTTTGCATAATATAAAAAAATTTGTTAATTAATATAATATATATAAATAACATTAATAAAGAATAAAAATTTTATATAATAACAAAATAATATTGATTATTAATATAAAAACAAAACATAATATAAATAAATATATACAAAAAGTTCTAATTAATATATATATATATTATACATAAATTATATAAATTGAAATTAATAGATCCAATAGATCAATAGATCAATAATGTTATATATCAATAGATAATACAATTGAGAAGTGATTAAAGGATATTAGGGCTTAAATAGTATTATAGGATGGAGGCATAGTTATTGATTTACTGATTTTATAACTGTATTTATACTAGCTTTAAAGAGTTATATAGTATACTTAAAACATTAACAATAAATTATTAAATATAAATATAAAATATAATTGACTTGAATCAATAGAGATCATATAGATCAATTAAGATATCAATAGAATCATAGATGGGTATTTGAGAATGAATTGACTATTAGAGTGATTGTTTGTTTACTGGATATTACTTGATTTATACTAGCTAATTTAAAATAAGTGATATTATAATAAACATGCATAAATTTTTTATGCGATTATTATAGACTTATATAAATCCATTCTCAATGTAATATATAATAAATTAATTTATACAAAAAGAATGAAAGCATCGCAAAAGTATTAAATTGTAATTACAAAAAATATAAATATTGAAAACTATCAACTAGAATAAACAGCAAAACGGATTGGGAAATATCTTATAAATAACTTATTAAAAATAAATAACCAAACACAAATTAATATATTTAGTTTAATGTATAATTACTAAATAAATAAGAATATACGAGATTGATAAATATATTACGAATGGTCAGGTCCTGAGGTCTACAATCAGAATGTTTTCTCATAACTCAGCCACCTATAAGCTAAACCTGGCTTAAACAGCAACCGGTATTGCATTGTAACTATAAACTCTTCTTTACCTACCTATATTACTACCAAAAATTCTACTTAATGCTACTTATACACGAATGACATTTCTTCTTCTTATTTTATTCAGTGATTTGAGGGACCTCCTTACCGGGGGGTTCCAAACACCATACTTCCTCCTTTCTCGTTCCTTTATACTTCCTTTCTCTATCTCATACCTATTACATTACCTATAATATATCCACTTCTATTTCCTTCATCCTATCATTATTACCTTACCTCTATTATCAACTATATACTACTTTACTATATTATTTATCTTTATATGCACTCCCGTGCATTTCCACCTCTAATAAGCAAAATTCTTATCATACTTATTCTTACGAGTATAGCCAGAACAAAGCAATCTCTATATATCCTTAACTCTATATACGAAGGGTGCACTCTACATCTATCGGTAACCTATCCATTCAAAGCTGACGGATGGTCATAACATATACATAAATACATGAGAACAACCTAGAGAAATATAGAGATACGCATATACTCAGAGAGACGACATAAACTATTTATTTATTATTTATAATTAAATATATAATATTTTTTATCTATATTAAAAGTTATTTTTTTTATTTTCCTTAACTTAATTTTTTTTTTCTTAGAAACTTGCAATCTAATTTTTACTTATTTATTCTTCTTAATACTACCCTTATGAACTAAGTTATATCCAGGATATTCACATTTTCTTATACTTATATTATGTTTCCCACACACGTATGTCGATCATTTTGTGATTCCCAATCACTACTTTATATACATGCAAAGATAGGTAAATTTCCAATGGTCTTTCACTTTTTCTCTTCAAAGATTTCATTGTCTCGATGTTCTTTCTATTCTCCAAAGAGATAATTATTAACTTTCATTAAGTATTTTCTAAACAGGAGATTTTTTCAATATGTTATATATCACAAATACTGTTAACCATCGATAATGGGATACAAACTATAAGTCTTACAAAAAAAGGAAGCATAACATAGGAAGAAATTATTAATTTTGATTATTGAAAAGAGTATTATGTTAAAATTAGGCTACACAATATACTCTCGAGAGTCGAGAGCCGGAGTGCAAAGGCTTCCGAGGTCTGCGGAGTGGGGAAGATTTAAAATAGACTTGTATCCTCCGGTGTAGTCTACTAATAACTAGAAGCACGTAGATAACTACCGTATATAAAAGGATCAAAGTTAACAATAATTTAGTTAACAAAATCATCAAAACAAATTATGATAACTAACTTTCCAGAATATTGAGAGAATAAAACCATCAATAAACTAAAAATCGATCTATAACGATAATAATAAAATAATATATAATATACGTGATCTGATAAACAACAAAGTTTAATTCTCTAAAACATAACATATTCTATTCACGTAAATTTTATTAAAGAAAGTAAAACAAAAAAAGCTTCTCTTTTTGGACTTTGTTATTGAAATACGGCGCTAGCTCTAAATTGTATGGTGTTATATATTTGTAATGTAAATTCTAGTAATGAGGAGGTTCTGTACACACGTGCAAATAATCCCTTGAGTTGACATGACTTGTCTTTAATAAGCTCAAACCTATCTTTAGGACGTATTATGTATGTGGACATTGAATGATTTCATAAAATAAAAATTTCTTCAAATATTTTCAGTCTTGGTTTAAACGTTCTAGATGCGTCTCTACCCAGAATCTTCTATAAATACAAAAATCGACATAATAAATGGACGTACAACAATACAACTAATACACAAACATATAAAGTTCTGAGAAAAATATAACATGCGAGATGATGGTCAAGATACAACACGTGTTATGGTTAGCTTGAAGACAAACATTGCAACTATCCGGATTTGTGGGCGAGATTCTATGGTTCTTTGTTTTCTAAGCTTTTATATTTCACAGTCCGTTTTTCTATTGGTGAATCAACTCAGGTCACCAGCATGGTAGACTCACTCGGAAGACACTCCCCGCCCCCCCCCCCCGCCTAAACTCACATTATTTTCCCTCAGACATTCCTATACTGACTCAATCATTCCTGATATACAACCATATTTAACTCTATCATTATTTATTATTAGTATCTAGCGCAAAGTTAATTAACCATGCTGAAAAATTATATATTGAGTAAGGAAAATATTATAAACATAAAAAGATAATGCCCATGGCTGACCTCTCTTTGCTTCTAGAAAGTCAGAGCCTTGACTAAACATCCTATCTCCTCGGTACCTGTCTGAGAGCTGGTGAATCGGGTATTAATCTTTAAAAATCACAAGTTATTCACCTCAGACTTACTGTATTATTCACTACGAAAATCAGGTTCTAGTGAGAGGGTTTATATGTGTGAAATCATATTTAATTAGACAGTACTACACAGACTATCCAAGATATTGTCCCAACTATCCTACTCACAGAGAGTGTTTATGGACTGGATATTATGGATATCCCTTATCGTTTATCTGAATAATTTAGAAATGTATCAATATAATCAAAATATTTTTCTATAATTCATTTGATACATTATTGTTATGTTAAATTTTGTAAATATTATTATGTGGAGATGTGTCGCTAATGTTAGTTTTAATATTATTACTATATATTAATACATTTTAATTATAAATATATAAATATATTAATTATATATTAATAATAATATAATATATATATATTAAATTATATATAATTATAAATATATATATATTAATATATATAATATATATATATTAATATATAATATTTTAATATTAATATCATATATATATATATCTTACTCATACATAATGGTTATATGTTAATTATTATATATTAATATTATAATACAAGAAAAGAAATTATTTTTGTCTATTCACATATACATCAATACTATAAAGAACCCATAATAACTCATAATAATGGGATCTCATTTTAAAAGTATTCCTATCACATAACTTATCATAGACTTACAGTGTTGAACAGCAAAGTTTCGATGACAATTTTACACTTATATTTATACATCAAGTTATCTGTTTTGGCATTGTTACTTTTCCCCTCATTTAAAATCTACGTACCACTCCGAGTTTGACGTGAGGATGCAGGCCTAGAAAAACACCCATTTTTCAAATAATGAATAAAAATATTACTATGCGAGAGAATCTACAGTTTAATAGACCTTATTTATCTTATCCCTATTATGATTTTGACCTTTAGGTTATGTTTTTAGCAAGTGTTAAAGTTTTAGCATAGAGTTAAAATTTTCACCACACCTCATCTTGACATTTACACCGCATTCTAGTATTATGAAGGGAGAGATGAATTAAGTACAAATAGAGTACACCCACCTGACGTACCAAAATTCTTTCTATCCTAATACTAGCACTTAATATTACAACCTAAGAGCAATAGGCGTCAATTATTTTATCGATGTAACTCAGCATTACTATATCCTATATCACTTTATTAATTACACTATGGAATAGATCGATGGCTTTATTGTCATTCCATAACAAATGTTGTTGTTGTTCATGCGACCAATCATAATGAGTTCTTAATACATGTCTTTTATTATAGAAATCCTATATAGTGAAGTACCATAGCTGAGAAACATACATAACTAAGTGTATTTACTAAAGCCTTAGTTATCCATACCATACTCCTTCTTATTCTCGTAGTCACAGTGTTAAGATTCCTGTTTTGTGAGCATTCCAACAATACTAGTGTCTATGGTATTAGTTGAGTCTTTATAATGGATAGTTGCCAACCAAGAGACCATGACGAGTAAACATTTGACCTCCCTATAGTAAGTATACAATGATGATGGAATAGGTGTAATAGCTAAACGGCGAGTTTAAGATTATTAGGCTCAGTGCATCATGTTCTTCAGCGATTTCTGCTGGAGAGTTTGCTGCAGAAACCATCTGACTTCAACATCTACTTCACGCGTAAACACTTAACTCTGTAATACGTACAGTCTTATCTTCATCTTTCGAGTCTCACACCCGTTTATCTGCATGAGCATTATACCAACCGAAAGGCTGAACAGAATAATTGACACCGTATTGTTTGTATTGAGACAATCACTGAACAAAATTTTATTTCTATATTATTTGGTACTTTATTTGCTCCTATTTATTTAATTATAAATTTATACAGCATTCGTTATAAATTTCAATATTGAATTTTATATTAACCACCATCAATACCATCAAATAATTATTAATATCCATTTAATAATTGTATGGCTTAGGAACTGATGCTTAGTCGTGAAAACGAATATAACCTATACACCTAGTCAAATGATCACCCTTCTCTATCTTATCTATAAGTATCAAAATATTATACCAGTGAATCAGTCATTCCATAAGAAATCTATTTGTTTGTTAGTTCTCCTGATCGACTGTCATGCGGTGGGCACCTATAAATAACTTGAGACTTTAATTATGTATAATAATTACAATTCAAAATCTCCCATCTACTCATCACTTTTCTTCTAGAGGGGAGGTGGAAATCAAGTTCAGCATAAGGACATTAGAGAATTCGACGATGGACCTCCGAACTCCATAATGTGATATATAGGTCCAAAATTATGTAAGCAGAAATTTAGAAGGCAAAATATTTGATGAGAAATTGAGTATTAATTAATGACAATAAAAGTGGGGTTAATTTCAGATTCGATATATACATATTTTATGTATTATGACCTTATGTAATTATCCTACTGTATCAGATTTTATTTATAACTACTAAGTTGGTACACCAAACTTATTAGTATTACCTGTACTTAATACAATAATAAGCAACTATTATGACTTATTAAATAAGCAAACTCATAGAGCTCTACTTTCTGTATAATATATATTTATCGACATACGACTAGGAAAGATTAGGTATCTGACGCTTTTTGCTGAGGGTTGTCTCACTGTCTGTATGAAGTAACTCACGCCCTGCTATTCACCCTCCTGCAATTGCTAAGTATATACATATACAGCTTACTAGTGCGCAGCGCGAAAAGAAGGAAAGTTTCTATATAAATTTATATAAAATCAATAAATATATATGTTCATAGAAAATAAAATATATTAATAAAAATTTATATTGAATTTTTTGAATTATTAAAAATTAAAAAGCTAAATAACAAATATCAAGTATCGGTGTAAGTATACTATTATTACTGAATCACAGATAGTGAGCGAATTTATTCAAAGCATGTGTTATCATGAAGCTGAAGGTTTTTTTTTTAACATTGGACATTTTACAAATTCATTTCCTGCCTTTAAGTACATCAACATACACTAAGGGTCTACTAAAAAATTATTCACTCACAATATCCTCCCTTCTTGCTCTTGCACAGACCCAAGAGGTACTTAATAGAGGGGCAAGGTGCCTCTCAAGTTCCATCTTGGGCTTGCTTTGTTTCATGTGTAAGTGCAAGGCAGCATCACAACTCAATAATTCAAGAATTGCACTTCGACGACTTCACCGTTGCAATTCATCCTTTAATACCATTTTTAAAGCTGAGCTATAAATATTCATGTTATAATTATATACCAACGATCATCTTAGTATTCTTGTACACATGCACAATGACTCACACTCTAAAACTATAAATTCTACGCAAAATGCACCGAAGATAACTCAACTAGACCTTTGAAATCGGGCGGACATAGATAGCAAAACAAATAGCGAGGAATCTAAAAGACAACAATAAATCAATAAAAATCAATATAAAAACACTAAAAATATAAATAAAACAACATCACAAAAACTTAACACTACAAAAAAACACAAATAAACTAAAAATTTTAAAAATATAACACTACACAACAATATAATAATTAAAAATTAATAAATAATTAATAATAAGAATCATAATTATTTTTACATAATAAATTAACTAATTTTTATAATATTAAATTATATATATTAATTATACTCTTATATATATATATATATATATATATATAAATATATATATATTAATTATATATATATATTATTAATATATATTATTATATATAAATATATAATTATATATATATATATATATATAATATATATAATATATAATATATATACTAATATATAATATTTTAAATATATTATATTATTAATATAATATATATATATATATATAATATATAATATTAATATATATATAAAAAGGGCCTTACGGGGGGAGGGGCGAGGGTATTCACAAACGCACATCCTATACATGAAACTTCCAAGATCTGAATTACTTATTTTAACAGTTATTTCATATATAATATATTATATTATATAATATATAATTATACTATAATATATAAATAATAATATATATATATATATAAAAATTAATATAATAATAATATAAATATAATATATAATAATATATATATATATAGGTTAGAGCTTATATGTTAGATTTTGTGCTAGAATGTTACTAGATAAGGAGGCTCATATCTTTGATACTATATACTTCGTATTGGAGTAGAGATATTCTATTGATACTGATATAGATACACTTACTATGAGGATTTGTGTGTTTAGCGTTCGATAACACAGGTATAATCTATATGTTGGACGAATATTTACGCGTAATGGCTTGTAATACGTTAGGTTTTATATGATCCTGTATAGATTTTGTTGATATATATAAATATGAAATAAGTAGTCTTATAATAATATTTATATTAGACTCAGTCAAGTTCTAAATTTAATGAATATATTATAATTATAATATAATTCTCGTAGGACGTATACAGACAGTTTTATATAATATGATAGTTATATAGGCATCTTAATTTATATATATATATTTTAATACAACATATTATAATTATTAATATATATATATATCATATATATAATATAAGTATATATTATATATTAACATTTTATAAATAAATATATTCATATATAAGTTATAATATATATATATAATATATATTAATAGTTATCTATACTATAATATAATAGTATAACTAATAATAATTATACTATATATATAATATATTAATATATATAATATATTATAAATATTAATTAATAATAATATAATTATTAATATATTATATATATAATATATATATATTAAATATTATATATATATATATATATATATATATATTATATATATATTATATTATATTTAATAACGTGTAATATATATATATACATACTCTTCAAAAACTACTACACGCGATATACATTTTCAACCGATTACGACCACACGTACTATCTTTCTAAATATATCTAACATTAAATTCTTAAAATTCCTAATATAATTATAGTATTCGTAATTATAAAAACTCACTGAGCTTTATCGAGCCTAAGTATTTAATGACATATAAGGCTTCTTGTACTACTAAGGAAACTTAGTTTCCGTTATTAGTCTATAAAAGATCCGAATATTTATGAGATTGTATTAGTTGGTCAGTATATAATAATAATAATTATATATATTTTATTAAAATATTTTTTTTTTATTTATTACTATCAGTGAACGCAAGTAGCAAATTATATGATGAGAGATATATAATGCGACATAGACACCTAATATTTTAGAATAAAGCGATTTTGTGACACGCCATTTTGTGCCTGCTCATTATAATAACACTTATTAAGAAGGGATTCGTCAAAATTAGAGACATAGCTGCCGGATTTTTTAGATTTCATGCGGCTATAACCAACAAAGAGCTAGTCAACATTTTTAGAAATTCGGCGCGAATATACAGACACGTAAGCGCATAGATGTCATTTATTTCCTATGAATTTAGCTGAAGGCTGTAAGATTGCGAGCTTGTGGCGCTTTGTAGTGTCTTATAATGTATCTTGTGTTACGTGGAGAGGGAGTAATGGTAGAATTTATATTAATTGGATGATCATGGGTGGGTTGAGATTTTTGGTTTTCTGGATAGAATTGGATCCCACCACTCCAGCGTATGGACGTGGAAGATAGGAAATAGTAATAGTATAGGTTCAGTACATGTGTAGATAGTTAGGATGGAGATTATATTAGTGCTATAAATTGATATAATTACTTAAATGAGTAGAGCTAGGTGTATTTATTTGAAGTAGAGATTTGATATATATTATTTTTATTATGAGTTAAGATTTTGTAATAGAGGCTGGTGAAACCATATATAGTTTGCGAAAAGCATAGCATGCCAAACGTAATAATATATGAGATAAAATTCTATTAGGATGAGACTCTGTCAAATAAATTCATAGACCTCGTTGTTTCCATTAGAAGGAATATTATATATATATTATCTATAGTGCCGCTGACTTATGCCTAAAATGTTGACATTGTGAGTGGAAGATAAGGACATAAAACGGGTTCGGAGGGTATATCATTCGACTTGTACCTATTGGGTATTTTCGCAATAGAGGATACGGCTGAAGCCTGATAATCGTCAGAATCCAGGAATCTGCGAAGTGAGGTGGAGATACGCTCATATATAGGTTGTGCAATAAATAATCGGTAAGCTATATGTCTAATGATTCATTTTTTAATATGAAGGGTAATTGAGAGTGTTACATTGCAATAAATGTGTACGCACGGGGACTATATTGTTTATCTAAGTTATTATAATTATGTATGATTATTATTATTGAATATAATGCCTTTTATTGCTTGGCTGCTAGGTGGGGTTCTTTATGAGGAGTTGATGTACTGTTATGTATTAGTATTATTTATTTTGTATTTGGATTAATTAGTGGAGATTAGAATAACTTAATAGGATATTAATGTTGAGGTAGGGGAGCGTTAGTTACATTCGTTGGAGAGCAATCCACCGTTTCTTAATGTGGTTGTAGATATTCTTGGTGTGATAGAGCGGCTATAATTTAATATCTGACTGTGGGAAATGGAGGCTGAATCATCTGCGTTAAAGTGATGTATATATACAGATTATTGGTGGAGTGGTTGAATGGTAGAATTAGATTAGGGTCAATATGATCCTTAGTCATTAGTGAAAAGAGTTGAATATAATGAAGGAAATGAGATTCGAGAGAACTGGCGCCTCTGTTTGGAGCTTATAATCGTCTTCAACGAGCAAACTTTTGTATAATGGTTAGAAAGTAGAGAATGAAGGAGAGAGGTTGTTAGATTTGTAGTGAGAATCTATTTAGGCATAAAACGTGTATATAGTGATAAATAATGATTAGAAAGCCATTTTTTGTTCACGTATTAAACTTTCTAAAGGTAGGTAGTATAGGTGAGAATAAGTAGGGTAGGTAAATTAGAGGAGGATATAACATTATGATATAAAGATTGGTAATGTAGGGATCCATATATAAATTATACGTAGAATTAAAATAAAGGGCTTTGTATGAATAGTAATTCAGATTTGAGATCTAAAGTTAATGATGAGATGGATGCTAGGAAGTAAATTAGGTAGGAGAATTTAGGAATCTTAGATAGAGCTAATCTTATTATATAATATAATATAATAATAAATGAATTAATGATATTATGAGATAATGAAGGAATGAGATATAATACATGAAGTAAGCTTAGATTTCGAGGTATAAGTTGTAGTAATAGCTCACTGCTAGGTCCTCAATAAATGAAAAGAATATGCGTATATTTTATTGTATTATAATTAGTACTGGAGAGTTTCCTGTTCCGCCTCTGCTAAATCTGAGGAGTATACGAGGAAGTTTGTTAATTATTAGTTTCTGCTAGCTATGAGTAATGTAGCAGATTTGCGCAGAGACTGTGAGGATTAAAAGTCTTGAGTCTCTCACTCAATGAGTCGACATAAAAGACAAGGGAAGTGAGAGAGCCTGTTACATTTATATTAGGTTATGAGTCTTAAGGTAAAGTAGACTTTTAGTCACACATTCTATAATTTTCCTATAATCTTACGTTGATTTCTATCGTTGACTAATATTATGAGGTATATAATAGTTAAAGTAATAATATATATATTTGAGCCAGGGATTTGTATTATGAAGATTTCTGTGTATATGGAGAGGGCCCTTAGTTATATATTAATCTAATAATACATGAGAATTTAGTAAAAATTATAAGCTATTATTAAGAAATTGAATATTTCAAAAGAATTATATATATAGTTAGAGTGTGTAGTATATCTAGTGCACTTAGTATAGTATCCAGGGAAAATTTATATATGTAAGAGTTTTATGTTAGAGATGGTATCTGATATCTTTCTGCGCAGAGAGCGCATAGCTGAGGAGAGCGCCGAGAGGTTTCGCTTTAGGTAATTGTGGTTCGGAAAGGTGTACTCTTTGTGGAGTTTGTTGTTTTTTTTCTCGCTCGTAATTTTGTTAAAAAGTAGCCGCTTTGGTTTGTGCGTGTAAACGTGATAGAGTTTCTAAAAATTGCGCGCTTTTTATGCATAATTGGCTGTCTTGAGAGAGAGTTTCTTTATGATACTGAAGCGTCGATAAAGGTAAATTGCTGATTAGAGAGAAAGGAAGTGGCGATTTGCCTCTATATTTCAAAGTAATGCTCGTATATATTATAAGGAGGTGGGGATTCGTTAGGGAGTGGTATGGTAGGGTTATTATTATACGGGAGTTATTTAGTTATATTAATTTGGATTGAGACTATTGACCAGGTTATTCTTAATTTAATTAAATGCTGAGTTGAGATGATTATTGAATATTGTAAAATATTCTGTAAACTTTTGTATAGTATTCGTTAGTGGTTTATATTAGTAAATATAGTGTTATGCTGAATTGAATAGGGAGTATTAGAGGATTGTTATATTTTCGAAGTTGGTTGATTAAGTGTGGGTATATGGAATGGACGTAGCTGTGCTAAATAAAACAGTGAAGGAGGTAGTTTCTTGAAGTTATATATACCGTGTATGATTATAGGCTTAGTAATTATTCAGGGGCTGACAGATTAATATTGTCGTTTATATAGGATTTTTATCTGTATGCCTTATGGCAGTATTGTAATATAGATTATTATGAGCTGAACATTGGGTGATTATATATAAGTTACTTTAAGTTGGAGTAATATGAGTGTGTATATGGAGATGTATAGTTATTTACGTGATCATGGATTTGATTAGGGGTTATAACTTGATGGGCTTTATTCGATATTGGTTCAAGGAAATGCTTATGGCCAGATTAAACTTTATTATTGTAGTTAGTGTATATTAGTGATTATTATCGGGGTTTTTGATGTGAATAACTGTAGTGAGAGTTGTAGAGAATGAGAATTAGGGTGAGGTGTCTGGTGAGTAATGTCAGTAGTATTATAGAGTGTGTTACTACCCAAGTTTAGCCGGTATTAGATTAAGTAAGTGAAGATAGGGGTATTACATGAGAAATGTATACATCAGGTAGGATGAGGTATTAGAGGGATTGGTTTTGTACTTAGGGAAAGTAGGATAGAATAGGTTCCTAATTAATATATTCCTCCAGAAAGTCCTTCCAAATTTATATTATAATAGGTCTAGTAATGTGCTACTGGAAGAAAATATATGGGTTTGCCTATATAAGAAACCTTGGAGATAGGGGGTATCATTAAGGATAAGTCTTATATACCAGAGTAATATACGACGAGGGTGTAATAGCGTATTTAATATCTGCACATTATCGAAATATATTAAGATTCGTGATATATGTGTGAGAATTAATAATTAGAGTATTTAGTAAAAAATAAGCGAAATAAATTATGGGGGGATTTGAGAGTTGGTTAGGGTGACGAATATATGAGATTATGAAAGATTATTATATATTAAATAGTAGTAATAATTTGGTAGAATGTCTCAAGAAAGTATATAAGCACACAAATTGCAGAAATGAGATTGGAGGATTTAATTAATTGTACAAAGTAGATAATTGAAAGAGCCTTGGTAAACGAGAGTTAATTTTCACGTTGATTGTGTTGTTGCGAGGGGGTTCTGACCCCCAGGCGCGAACTCTCCTCGATTAAGCCTTATAGAATTAACGAATGAGAGTGTGAATAAGGAGTGAGTATGGGTAATAGGGGACGTAACAATGGAGTCTAATAAGATCATATAGAGAACGTGAGGGAGAAGAATGAGAGTAGTAAATCGGATTTATGGGAGAGGGAGGTACTTTACTTGTACGATAAAAGCTTATATATATATATTGAATATGTTGTGTAATCGTTAATATTCAGGAGAAATAGATTGAATTATACTATGGATTTATTGTAGATTATTAGCTAACCGTTGATATTATGAGAAATTAGTAGTATATAACTTGAGTGTTTGGGTAATTAGTTAACATGACGAAGAGATAGAGAGAGATAAATGTAGATAAACAATTAGAGAAATAATCCTTTAATTGAATGTGATTAGTATTTTACCAAAATTTTACAGAGTATGATCAATGATATAATTATTGATATGTTATATGACCTATTAGTAATATTTATAATACTTATTCTTGTATTTGAGTGATGTAATGATGGTTACTATTATTATATGTGGGTAGTATCTATATACTGGATTCAATTATAGTGTTGACCACTATTTGCAAGCACTAATGCTCTCTCCTCTACTGAGTTGACATGCTAGTTGATTAGCGTAAAATCCAATCTTTGTAGTGTGCTATTGCGATGATTGAGTGCGAATAAAATAAACATCGATTAGGGGGTAATAAGCTCCCTGAGGAAAAATTGTTCTAATGAATTGCCTCATACTAAACGTAACAGTTCTCCGCGTCGCAAAAGCTCGCGAGCGAGTATGAGAGAGAAGTGGTGTCTGATGACCGAGCACAGCAGAACGCAACTGGGACAAGCAGAGCGTCTCACAGAGCTTAACACAGAATAGTACTTGGGAAGTGAAGGCCTTAAGTGAGGCGTAATCACGTATAATTAATAAAAAGCTAATAATATGAATCTCTTCTGGGGTCTGTCAAGCAGGCACGAGAGCTAGCGTAGCATTCTCGCAGGCACCGGAGAGTCGGTGAGCCGCGTTGCGAGCTATGTCTGGACGCTCTTGTGTGTAGCCCAGAGATGCATTCGTAACTGCCATTCAGCACTCCGCACATCATATAAATCAACGAGGCACAGAGAGATTCGCAATATATCGCACTACTTGTAACGTCAGGAGAAGAATCTAACACCGCGAGACATGCGTGAGAACATCTTAAGTTTCGCTTTTTATAAATCTCTTACAAGTTCAAACCAGATATATTGTATCACATATTTCTATATTTTACACGACCTAGGATTATTTATTTAGTTTATACTTTTATAGAAACATCTACTTTATGCATAGAGGAGGCCTGTGTACTGAATAATTAGAGGAGTGAGTCCAAAGCAGGGCAGGTAAGCTAGAGCTCAATAAGCAGATGAGATAAATATCACCTCAGTACAAAATAGCGATCAGTACTCAATCTCATTCTCCAGTCTATGTCGTAAAATTATTTATACAGAAGATAGAAGCTCTTGAGATATTGCTTTATAAAGTAAGTGCTTATTTTTAGTACACGGTATAATATCTATAAGTATGGTGATCCTACTACTTACAGCGTTAAAAGATCCTGAACTAGAAGTTACAGTTCTCGTATGACTAAGATAGTGAGTTGTGTTGCGGAGTAATCTGAAGATATCGTAGAGGTGGTTAATTATATACATGTATAAATAATACGGACTTATCTCACAGAGATATCACTTTCCATGAGCTTGTGACGTAGAGAGTATTCGTGCCATAACTATTCTAGACATGGCAAGCCTATTCACATTATGGATCTGAGTTCCATGTCGAATTCCTGTCCTATCTAACCTGATTTCCACTCCCCTCCTCGAATATAGAAAGCCTGCATAGATGGACTATAAGAGAATAAGTCATTGACTATCTATATGGATACATATCATTAAGACGTGCACATATACGCGCATTACAGCTGGACAGGGAACAAGCATCAACAATGTATTTGATCTAGATGGCACGGATCACCACGAATTAAAATGTGAGATAAAACATCTATAGAATATACAGAAAGAAAGAACAATAGACGTATCTTATGGCACTTGGTGTAGAGAGTTATCTGTTTCTCAGACCAGCACAGTCTACGCCAACAATATGGAACGATATAATCATTCAGAGCCACATCAAGAATAGAAGTTGAGAGGAGAGCATAAGGTCAGTTACGAGAAATATATATAGAGAAATCCAGAATCGTAAGAGTTCAAAAAATCTTTTATATACTTGTGGACTAATTCAATATATATATATACACAGAGAGAGATATATAGAGAAAGAGATAAGATTCCGTCAGATAGAGTCTCATCACATTGAAAACAGAGAATGATTGTGCTAGAGATTATACTTTTCAGCACAGTCGAGGTGAGTGCACTGACATTCACGAAGCGGAGTATGACGAAGCGAGAAAAATAAATATTAACAGGTACCGAGGGATAAGGAGTGCAGGTATTAAGCGTGAATGAGAAACAAGCAAAGGTGCTGAGAGCAAACCTATTGTCGCACGAAGAAATATCTCAGATAGCTAGACAAAAAGTGATGCGCCCTTCTAGCGCTAACTCAATATGCGCTCGACAATTTACTACCCAATTTTAGAAACATACTGCTCTCCTACTACTATAGGACTCATACAAATTTCCCCTCGCAGTGCGCTTCCTCGAGGTGGCAGATATACATATTTAAATAAGACACTATACCATAGCACAGTGAATATTGTAGAGGAAGAGGCACACAGAGCAAGCAATAGCTTACAGACTTCGACGTAGAGAATAAAGAAGGATTGGAGCAATGAGAGCTGAACACAACTCAAAGAAGTCACGTCGACTGAGATACTCATGAATAGGATTTAGGTAGTAAAACATACTTAAGAACCTTGATGTTCGTACTGAAGCAACAATGAATTTCAACAACAGAGATGTCATGTAAGGATGAGTAAAAAAGCCGTTATCAATTCCAAGTATTCTAATAAAAGTGATAAAATGAGTAATGTACTGAGTACATATCGAAAAATTAGACGCCTATTTGCTTATACGATTATCACTTGAGATTAAATGTTGCATGAAAGAAGAATTAGCTATACCGTGAGGGTCACTTTAGCCCTAATATCTTCCTCTCAATACACATAGATACGGGTAATAAATGCATCGAAGAGGTGGATAAATAAATATTTAATACTATGCCAATAACTTAGCAACTTACTTGCTATAAATATAACAATCAAAGGCAAACAAATAGTAGAAAAGAAATAAGGTCTTTAGATATGAAGTTAGGCAGTAATTACTATTATTGATGATTTTTGATTGCTATTATGCAAGCCCTGCATTCCTTCACTCAAACCGGAAGTGTGAGTACGTAGTTTTATCAACTGAATGAGAATGATGAGTCAAACGGAAGATAGAGAACTAGGCGAGCGCAAGTACAGTGATAACTGAGAAATAGTGGTAGATAAGTTGTAAATATGAGAAAACTTGCCTCGTCCACATTAATGCACGAGGTGATGTACTGAATCTGAAAGTGACCATTATGTGTGGTTATTTTTATAATTTGAAGAACTTTAGTTTTGCCTCTTGTATATATTTATTAATAGTATTATATTATAATTATAATAATATTAATTATATTATATATATATATATATATATAGTAATATTTATGACTTAGCTATTAATATGGTTTCAATAAGAAGTGCGATTGTAGTAGGTGACATTGATGAACTGATTTAGACTGAGAAGTTAAACATAGAGCCTAATGTATAGATGTTATAGAGAAATTGTCTTAATAGTAATATAAATTAACTTAAATATCATATATATAAAACAATTACATAAATAATTAATAGAGACGAAAAAGAAACTAACTAGACAAATGAGTTGTATATTAATAGAAACTTAAAAAAAATATTAATTGGAAGCTTCTGCAAATAACCGAGCGTACCTTAACTATATGCAGAATATAACACTGATAGGAACCATATACTCTGGTCGAGAGACACGACTCAGGAGTGTTAATATGGGGTACGAATTAAGTCTTTGTATATAGCGCAGCAGTTAAGAGTGTTCACCACAATCTCTCCTCTCATGAAGTAAGCCATATGTTTATGCGTGAGTGAATACATAAGATGTTGCGAGGTGAACTTAGTTAGTAAGTTAAATAGCGCGATTACCCACTGCAGTCAAGCCGCGAAAAGAAAGAGTTGATGTAGGTACACAGGCTACTGACATTCTTAAATAATAGAAGCGCAAGAGGGCAGCATGGCAATCGAGTTAGATGATGTCTAGACATGTCTTCAAGAATTCATAGAATTCTTTCTTAGAGCATTGTATATATTGATATATCGGTTAGGCAAGATATCGAAAGATTAGATATTATTGAGCTTATGGAATATTGTATGAAGATGTGTTGTTGACTATATGGAGAATGGAAGACGCCAATATGGTAGGTTGTTGCTCTCCTGATTCTACGAGCGACATAAATTAATATTATTTTGTGTGGGTGGTAGTGGTCTACACTATTTAAATGATGAAGTATGTTAGTAGACAAGAATCGAACTTGTGAGAGAAGGGTATAGTAGAGATAAATAAATGTTCCCTCAGATAGTACACGAGGACAGTACGATACCTAAAGTGATAGTGCACGTTATTATAATTTAGTGCAGTTACTATTTTTTTAATAGTTTAAATGAGAGATATGTGTAGCTTGCGTGTTAGCAGTTTTGAAAAACAAGATAGTAGGGTCGTCGAGTAATCTATTGGAATCATGGCGTATGTAGTTATAAATTTTATATAATATTCTTTATACTACACATATCGTAATAAGTTCAATATAGAATAAACGGAACCGTGAATAACAAATTTTAATTGTTTGAGAGTCTAATTAATTTACCAATCAAAGGATAAGCGTATCTTGAGAATGGTATGGCATAAGACATAATGAGAGTGCTACATAATTTGAACACTCCTTTACAGGGAGCTGATATTAATCAAGAGAGAGTTGACTAAGTCTAAAGTAAACACTTAAAAGCATAGAAATTCCCAAAATGATAGGAAAATAAAAGTAAAACTAGCTTTATTCTGTTGTATCCTGCATCTAAGAACTAGTATATAATTTTTATTAAAAAGACATATCGTTTGGTATATTATTATTATATTATGCTATTATATAATTCTTTAATATAATATTATTCAATCATGTATTCTTATAATGGATTTAATATCTCCTCATTTTTTGGGGAGCGTAGTATTATATAGTTTATTAATTGTGCTTAAGTAAAGTAAATTATAAAAATTATAGAGTAGAATAGACGAAAGTTATTCTACAGAGTGAATACTCACACCGTGAGAGTATCGAGATACTTTATTACAAGACGTCTCAAACTACGGACCGAGAATGACAATCTGCAGCTCTGAGGCTCTTCGCGATGGAGAGTTGTAGTAGTCATATGGAAAGAATTAAGTTAGATATAATTTACCATCTTATAATTAAATAGTATTTAAGAAAATTAACATACACTATACAGACCTAGGCAAAATAAGAGTAGAAGAAGGTTTATTTTCGTTACTGGTATGTGATGAGAAAGTGCAATTGATTAACTGATGAGGGAATATAAGAGAAGTCGATAAAAACAGTAGAATTATATTGAGCTTCCTGGATAAAGAGAGAAATGTCTAGAGAAAGGAAAGTGATAGCACAATGAAGTTAATGAGGCAAAAGAAGAGAACTTAACAAGGAAGTCACGTTTTTTAGCTAAATTTATTAGATGGAGTGTTGGGAAATATCAAGAGTGAGTAAGCTTTGTAAAAACGATAGAGTGATAACATATACAGTTGAGAGTATAGGTCTCAGTTCGAAGATCTTGATGAAGTATTCAAAATGATTAATATAATATTAATATATATCTGAGCGTAAAAGTCTTAATCATCTCAACTAAGGGTAATTATGTAGGGGGATTAGTATATGAGGGAGGAGTAAGTGGGACTTTATCACTTTATTGATCTTTACGACATTGATTCTATACTCATTGAATAACTTAATTTACTGTATTTAACGGAGTGTTATATAATATTTGCAGCACAATCACTCATACTACAATACAATTCTATGGAAAAGGGGAAGATAAAGTTTATTAATTGATTATTTTATTATTAACAAATATTATATAATGTTAATATGAGTTAATTTAATTATTATAAATAGTATTATTTCATTTGGATTTGTATACATTTATATAAAATGAAATTGTACTTAACGTCAGTAAGTAAGGGATTTAACTTTAATATTATAAATATTTAAATATCTGTATATTTAAATTTTATAAATTATAATATTTAATTATTATTATTATAAATTATTATAAATTAATTTAAATAATATTATTATTTATTTAATTATATTAATTTATTATTACTATTATATTAATTATATGTATATTACGGTTTATATGTTATTATTATTATTATTATATATTTAATTAAATTACTAATTATATTATACATTATAAATAATTTATATATTAATTTTATATATTATAATATTGATTTAATTATAATATTATATTGTTATTAGTATTATTATATTATTATTTATATTTATTATAATTATTTATTAATTAATTATATTAATAACTTATATATATTAAAGAAGTCTTGAAGATTGCAATTAAAATAGAATTAATCTCATATATTCCACTATTAAAGTGAGAACTAAGAGTAAACTCACTAAACAGGTCATAATGATGCGAAATGAATAATATACTCTTATACTCAGTAAAGACGATAGGTGACATTATTTCACTTGATAGAGAATTTATTGAAAAAATTCTTCATGCTAATATTATCATGCTGACTATATTAAGGCTCAACAACAATATTTATTATTATTGATTATTATTATTATTTATTTATTAATTTATTAAAGAAGAATTATTTATAATTATATATTATATAAAGGGAAGTCTATCGTTTAATTATAATATTATTAATTATTAATTTGAAAATTTATGTTAAGATCAAGAATATTTATATTTTTATATTATTTATACTAAATTTATATACCCTAATTGATATTATATATACTATATTAAATAAATAAATCTTAATTAATATAAAATTAATGATAATTAATATATAATATAAATAATATATATATATATAATAAATATAATATGATATAAAATATAATAATATAAATAATATTATATAATATTAAATAATATAAAAATAATTATATAAACATATAATATTATTATATTTAACTATATATTATTATATATTATATTTATATATTATTTAATTAATATATTATAATTAATTATTGAAAATAATATTATAATTATTATTATTATTATTAAATTGATAATATATTAATGTATATTTATTATTAATATTAATTTTCATATAATATTAATATTATATTATTATTAATTATTTATTATTACTAATTATTTATATATTATATAGTATAATTATTAATTTACTTATTATTATTTATTATGGATATTATATTATTTATTCATAATTTATATATAATTAATTATTGTTATTATTTATATATTAATTATTATGTTATATTATTTAGTTATTATTATTATTATTATAAAATATTTATTATTATTAATTATATATTATTATTATTTATTATATATTTATATATTATTATTAATATATTTTAACATTTAATATACTATATTTAATTTATCTATTATAGTAGTTAAGTATAAAAGATTATTATACCGTATAAACAGCTCTAGATCAGAGACTTACGTGTATCACAACGAAATTCGTGATAATCCACGTAGAAGTATAACTAACCCTGGGATATTTTAGGAGGCACGTATGTACGTATACGTAATGTGTTCATTTTACACTTAATGTCCACACGTCTTTACCTATGAGTGCTTTATTATATTTAAAACACACAGACCTATTCTTAAACTAGTATTGTCTCTTTGTTGTGCACCGATAACCCTAGTGACTTGCTTTTGCTTCTTACTCCCTTATACATTACGATATTATCAGCGGTAATATCATGATAGTATATTATTTTATGACTCACGACCGTTCTGTGACTCGAGTTTAGCTCTTCATTAGTATGAGTACCACCAGACTGGTATATTAAGTTACTTCACCTATGTACTTACTACTCTGGTCCTACTCCGGCTCTCCAACTACTCATATATATTACCCCTATTAATTACATACTATCACGATATACCACTCGCTGGGCCTAAACTTATTTTGTCTGGATGTATCCTTTTAACTTCGCAACGGAGTTTGATAACAATGCTAGAACACATTGAGTTATGATCAACTTAAGTAAAATTGTAATTTGAAGAATTCAAGATTTGAATATAGAGTAATTTAAATATATATAATCGAATTGACACCAATTAAAGATTTAATTATTTATATAATATTATTATTTATATATATACTAATATTTATTTATATATATTATTTATATATAATATATATATATATATATATATTATATAATATTAATATATATATATATTATATAATATATATTATAATTATATATATATTATATTATATTATATAATAAACTATATATTTATATATATATATATATTATATATCAATATTTATATATAATATATAATAAATAATATAATATATTTATATATATTAATATATTTAATATATATAATAAGATAATATATTATATATAAATATAAGATAATAATATTATTATAATATAATATATATGATATATAAATAATTATATAATATTATTATTATATAATATATATAACTATTATTATTATTATATATATAATTTATAATATAATCAATATATATATATAAATTCATTAAATTATGTCCCAAAGCTAATTAAACAATATGATCAGCACCTTTCCTCGGATAAAACTATAATACAATGTAAATGTACGGTGAGGTAATTATGCACAAAAAAATCCAAACAAACACAAAAAATTTACTGAGAAACTGACCATTAAGTCTCATCCCTTGAATGTCGATAGCCCTTTTTTATACAATAAATGTTACCATGTAATATGAAACTGCAATATCATTCTAGACAAATTTATAGTTATAATAATAATATTTTTACGACACTCGTTCCAACAAAAAAAATCAACAATATAAATAATATTATTGAAAAAACTGTTTATAAGTTCCAGAATTACTAATATACTTTATTATTATTGAGTATTTAAAAAAAACTTTTTGGTCACTAAAAAAATGGATCTCATTAGGATTGCTCCTCGACTCTCCATTGCGAACTTTATATATTATCTGCAAATAAGATGACAAAATTTCTAGCATTATAATTCTATTCACCTACCTTTCTTACTTCCTGAGATGGTTGATTAATACAACATGTGTCCATTTTAAATTGAGATTAAGATAACTGGCTTCCTAAAAATTTATTTAATTATCCACAAACTTTAAGATCACAAATAACAAATTTATAAAATTTATCTCTAAAACCAACAAGTTTATGTTTAAATAAAATAAATTTATGTTAAAAACAACAGTAAGTAATAAAATTAACATATGAATAAGATGAATATTTTAACGTCATAAACGAGTATGTAAATAAGAGTCCTATTGATATCTTCAATTCAATACAATACTTACTCAGCTCTATAAATAATACTGTAAGAAACATCTTATACTTTATACACAAGCCACAAATAACATTCTTATATTGGGGAGCACTACTTAAAATAGAATATTTATAATAAAGAATATCAATGATTATTGAAATAATAATAATTTATTAATATTATTACTAATAAAATAATAATGAAAACTCAAATTAATAAAAATTATATTAGGTTCCACTAGCTTTCATCCTAAACAAGATAATAATAACTTGTTATTCTATTACAAGAGACGTTATGTATTGGTCAATACATGAAGAGAAGTCAAAATTGAATAATAAATTTCAAAAACATGTAAAAAGGATAAAAATTAAGAAACATTACTACTTCGATACTAACGAAATTTATCATTACTTTGAGTATAGAGTAGCCGTGGTGTACAAAATAATATCACAATATAATTTATAACAGTAATATTACTTTAATACTATTTATAGTATAAACAGAGGGAATATTTTATCTGAATTTAAGTAACTGTACGAGTAAGTATATTAATTACTTATATAGTATGGTTTAATTTTATATACATTAAATTTAATAATAATACGAGATAATCCATTGCTCGCAATTTTGCACCCCAGAATGAATCAAAGAACTATGAAGGGAAAATTAAAATTATATAATATTGTTACAGGTCGTTTTATTTTATAATATAGAAAGTTCACCGTATTACACTTTAACCATTATATATTACTCAAGATAAAAGATAAAAAATATAACAACGATCTAAGTATATAACTTCACATTTATATCTTTTATATATATTTCGTATTATATTAAATTATATTTATTATATCTTACAAAATTAATTCAATGATGGTATATTATATATTATAATTTTAATTTCTTAAATATCTTATAAAATAATATAAAATTAATTTTTCAAAATGAAAATTTGATCCAACGTAATAGTGAATCTGATATATAGGTTATGGGTATATCGTTTATATTTACATAGAGAATAGCAAACACATTTTATATTTATAGTATTTAACTTAACAAAGATAATTATACCTAGAAATCTATGATATAAATAGTATATTTATCGAATATCTGATTAAAATACAACAGATGCCAACGCGCATATATATATATATTTGAGGTAATAAATCGGTAAAAACAATAACCACTTTATTATTATTTAACTTATTTAATAATTATAGTATACTATTTTATTATATAATTATTATTTATTATAATTATTTATATATTAATAGTAAATGTTTTAATTAATTATATAATTTAATTAATTTATTATATAATTATTATTAATTATTATATAATTATATATTATAAATTTAATTATTATTTTATAACTTGATTATAGTTTATTTGAGTTTAATATTGATTTCACTGCCTATACTCTATAATAGTGTGAAATTCTCCGACAATAATATATACTATTACGAGAAATAGAGACGAGACTAACACAGGGAGCTCATAGCACACAACAGTCATGGAGACATTATTAATATCGAATAAGAAGGCCACGACGTATATTTGTTTTCGTGAAATTACACACACTATAGTAATTTACATTAATACTACATATAAATATAAAACATATAAATATTAGAACTAGTATAAAAGTAAATGAAATAATCTATAACGATTATATACTAAAATATAATTAACACAGCGATATATATCTATATCCTATCCACAACTTGGCAATTAAAGATGGCTAATTGATAAATATATAATAATTAGGTTGTACCGAGCATATATTATTAATTCGAATCTAGTTTATTTTATTTACCAGACGCAGTAGCACGTATCATTTCTTCAACGTTAAGTCTACTACTCCGATTGGAAAGTTTAAGACAGGTGGCGCACTTCTGCAGTTAGAGGGGCTTAGTTTCGGGGAGGGTTTGTTTACATGGAGAGATATCTGAGCTGAAGAGAGAACACACACACCTTGGTATTATAATTTACCCGATTAGAGTGACTCTTGAGTTCGTGTCAAGTACGTGTACTGTCGAGTCTCAGGGGTTGCCTTATGTTTTCAATTGAAGTCAAATTCCGTGTTCCCGTCAGCTCGAAATTTATCAACTTTGAACCAGGAGACACACCACGGTATTATATCACACATGCATACTATGAACAAACTAACACGTATAGCATGACATGAGCCGATGCACACACAATAACTATTGGCGGACGAGTATAGGAGGCTGAGTAAAGAGAAGGAGATCTCTATTGTAGATCTGTTCGCCAACACCACTCGCGATCATGTTTCTCTCATAGCCAGTATCTTGAAAGCTGCTCACTAGAGCGCTGAGTAGTGTATCACACACTCATCCACACACGCGCTCACGATGTATAACAGCTGCGCGAAGAGAGGTCACACAACCGCTGCTAATCGACATATGACTCTTCGATTAAGAGAGAGCACGAGAGCATTATACCTCAGTGCCATGACACAGTAAATAGACTCATTGAGTGTTATCAGGCGCGGGCGAATTGGAGTCCGTCTCTGCGAGGCGTGAGGTAGCGACTATGATGATTAGTAAATGGAAATATTATCTCCCTAAACTAGCGCTCACTGACGATAATAGGTATATATAGAGAGCGAGAGAGCAGTCGATGCGGAAAAAGAGATGACTGATTAATCAGGTCTTGGGACAATTCTCGTCGTTGTTGTTTCTGCTGGTCTGATAACATTTTTGGAATGAATTTCGAGGACACTTGACGCATTTTCAAATCTTCAGTTAAAATTGACTGAACCGCGTAGAAACTTAATTTTAGTTCGTCAAACATCTCCCTAATTGTTAGTCTAAGGCCAGAGATCACTAAATCGCGAACTTTCACAATATTTTCGTTGGTTGTTGAAGTTGAAGGCCGTCCAGCTAGGGGTTATCTTCGACTGATTCGCGGCATCTTTGAATCTATTGAACCATATAAAAACATTTGACCGGCTCAGACATTTATCTCCGTAAGCTATTTTTAAGAATGGTGTCAGAACAATCCCGAAAGAGATTTAATAGGACGGCACCAAGTAACACAGTTATGCTGTGTATTGCGAAATTGCGTCATTCTGGTAATGTACTGTCAACGGAAGGGAAGGTCTGGTCGACCAGCAACTATTTCGAAAAATGAGAATCTCTTACGTGTTCTCGTGCAGAGGTTGCAATCGTCCAGACGAATGTCCTTGAAACTGACCGTGAACGATACCTTCATTTGCAGATTGTTTAAGGAAATAGGTGGATGTCCATACCGGAAACAAGTTGGACAGAGCTTGACAGAGCCAGACATGCGATCTAGGTTGGTGTATTATGGAACATTTTTGGCCATGGTGTACGATGATTCAGATTCTCTTAGGAATGTGTGATTTTCCGAGAAAAGTTACATTTACTTGGGTCTTTAAATCAATCGGCAGACAGCTCGCTTAATTTGTTTTGAGCTGAGAGGTGATGGCGTCCAGAAACCACGCCATAGAACACGTGTCACGATGTGCTGTCTCAGCACACGGCCTATTAGGCCTCTATTTCATTAAGGATAAGGAAGAAAATTCTCTTCTCATTTATACAGGATTCGAGACGGTTCTATCGTGAAAAGGGCCTTCACATGAATAGAGAGAGTTATCAACAGGATGGGGCGACCAGCTATACCCCTCTCGAATCTCTAGCCATGCTGCAGTAAAACTTTCATGGACGAATCATTTCACGTGATACAGACTTTGCATACCCATCCCATTCCCCCTACCTTAATCCACCTGATGCCTACTTTTGGTGAATGTGAAAGGAAAGTGTTTTCAACTGTGTAGATCTGCTAAAATCTGTTCCTGCCTTACGCGAGCAAATCGTTGCGTTTTAACGAGGTCTGGAGCAACCTCTCTCTCTTATGAGATATGTTTGAGAATCTGCGCGAACGATATGAACACTGTCTATGGTGAGGCGATCCACACTTCGAACACTTGCATTGCACAAACCGTGGTAAATCAACACACAAATAATATGTGTGTTAGTTTCTTTTAGGAAACATAACATCAGAGAAGGCAACAAAGTAATATTGTTCGTTTTTTCCTTTCATTTCATTACTGTTTTTTGCCATAAACTATATATATATCTAAATTCTATTACTATACCCTCAATATATATACTAATATATATATATATATATATATATCATATAATATAATTAATAATATATTACTATATTATATATATCTATATAAGTATATATATCTCTCCATATAATTATATATATATATATAAAGGGGAAAGAACGTAAGCACCATCCGAAGGATGAAGATTCCACCTCTCCTTGGGCATTTATGGACCTGTTAGGGAAATACCATATTTCTTCCTATTGTCCATGGCTCGCTCTTTCCGCGCTCATCTTCACATTTTTTTCACACTTGAAATAGGCTCTTTTATTCATACAACTATAAACATTTTAAGACAACACTTTCCTTTAAAAAACATCAAATATGCTTCAATCATTTTAGCTTTTCGGGTGAATTTAAGAGGAATGCTTTCAAAGATAAGCCGATTGATTCACTCCACCTCAAATCACTAATTGGTAGATAACACCTCGTCCTTTATATATTGTCCTGGGATGTCAGAAGTTATGATCGTGTTCCATAACTTCCGGTAGGCATTCATTAATTCCTACCAGTTTATGGAACAACTGATCACTATTTCTCCGTCAATTTTCCGTGTCAACCTTCCGCGGTTTTTAAAATATAGTTTCCTGTTTATTAAACCCCACTCCTTGCTTCATCCTAGATCTTATAGTTTTGCTCTTTAAACCAGAAAATTTAGGTTTTAAAGCCTCATACAAGCAAAACCCCTACTCTCCTTTTTCTCCTGCTGTTTTTATCCCCAAGGTTTCCCAAGGTAGGATGCTTGCACTAGTTATGCAACGATTGTGATCTGGTTCTTCTGAGTTTCTAAAATTTTGAAGTCCTTCTGAATTTTCAACTCTATGGGTTATCTCTCATGTCAATCTACAACTAAATTCATATTGTTCTTCTATTTATCACCATAACTCTAATGATATCCTAAATTCATTGAACTATCGTAACCTCCGAAATAGTAAACATTCTTCTTCTATTTTTCCGAAATCTTAATTTAGTGATGTTTAAATGTTCACCAACCACCATTTGCTTTTCCTCTAGTTTCAATGTACAGATTAGTGAAGTTTCATCACCATTTCTTTAATCTAGAATGTACCTCGAGCATTTGTTGCAACTCCCTGCTCATTTCTCTAATCATTTTGGAGAAGAATAGTTTTTAATCCATGTCCTTATTCTGTTATACTCTTTCCTTATTCTGGAGTTTTTCCGACTTACTCATTTTATCTCTTGCATTCCTTCCCTCATCGTCCTTTAAGTCTTTCAAGAAAATACTCAACGCTACGGAACGGAAGCTTTTTCTGCACTTTGGGTTGCAAAAAATGGTTTGGGACTTTCGGTTGTGCTTCTTCTGATTTCCCATGGAATGAACTACTGCTCGGTAGAAGAGGTTCCTCCGCTGTGCAAACGTCATAACCGAAATGTTTCTCTCTGGCATGGGAACTAAATTCACATTCTTCCCCTGACACTAAATCAAGGAAACCTTGGGTTAACTTTTCTTGTTGTCATGTTTTCCGCTGTAAAGATGCATCCTAATTTCCGCTGTAAAGATGCATCATTCCAGGAACATTGCCTTCAAACCCCAAAACATTAAACTTATATTTTATTTCATTCCTATTCGTGCAAGATCTACTTCTCCGTAACACTACAAACTGTTTTCCACCGTAGGAAATGAAACGATCTTGGTCCTTTTCCTCACATCTTTCTGGCATTTTTAAAAAAACGCCAACTCAAAGTTTGCTTCTTCTCTTTCCCTCCTCTATTATTACTATGTCACAACCTACCTTTTCACGTTCTGCTAAAGCGACTTTTTACCTCAACCTTTGTCCTCAATGCTCCACTCTGGACGATCTCCGTAGCTGTCCTACTACTTTTATCCCTCTTCAACTCATTTTGCATAAACTCTAATTTCTTCTCTTACACTTTCTTCTGTTCTCACTAAAACGCTCATGATCCTAGGGTAATTTTCCTGTGGTTCTAAATAAAACCTTTTTAAGAATTAAGAAAGAAATTTATCCAAAAAATATAAAAATTGCTACCCTTACAGTGCCAAAAAAAAAAATAACGGAACTGGCAACCGAAATTTGCCAATCGAATTAAAAAAATTGTGTGAAAAATGTAGCAACTATAGAAGTATAATAAAAGGTAAAGTTCTAAACTAAATCAGACGCAAATTCAAAATAAATTAATACGTCAAATATTTTTGCTTTGAATGTGAAATACAAATTAAAAAAGTATGTGGGATGTTTTTCAAAATTTCTTACAGGTAATAAATTAAAATAGATTTTAAAAAAAATATGCTTGTGGAAGGAAAAATTAATTTTCTTGACCGAGTAAAGTCAGAATTCCTTTCCATGAAATGCCGAGAAGCGATATGCCACTAGAGAGAGAAGAAAGAGAGAGAGAGAGAGAGATGAGAGAGAGAGAGAGAGAGAGAGGAAGAAGAGAGAGAGAGAGAGAGAGAGAAGAGAGAGAGAGAGAGACGAGGAGAAGATTCATTTCTTGCCTCTGCTTTGAAAAAAAATGTGTAATATTCTTTAAAGTCCCCACAAAAAGTCTGCGGATTACTCCCCCGTAAATTTTTCAAAACTAATTGTTTTATGAAAAAGGGTTTTTTATTTATTTATCTTATTTAATTATTTAAAGGTTCCTATATTAACCTTATGGATATCCTTATTAATTTTCAGTTAGGTTACCACTACCTCATGGACTCCAGTGTCAACACACTTGTAGAGCTGCTGTCTCTACTTTTAAAATACTGATTTTAACAGTCGTATACCCTGTACACCTGCTATACTCTGTGCACGCTTAATAAGACCCTTACACATGTAAACAATAAACATTGTTAAACTTATATTCAATGTTTCAAAACTTAAAAAATAATCCAAATGAAGTGTGAGGATGCTACTTTAGCGTCCGCCCTGTCCTGCTCCAAGCGAGGATGATTTAAGGACTGTATTGAGAGTAAGCCTTGAAAAACGAAAGGGTGAAGGCGGGAAAGTATAGGCTCCACGCCATACTTTTGTCCATTCACTACAATTCAAATATGCAAAGAAATAACTTTATTAAATTAAAGTGATTGAGCATTCCCAAATATTAGAAAACTGAATTACTCGTCATTGAATAAAATATAAAATAAGAAAAGAGTGAGCGTTTCATATATTAACGAGAGCTAGAAGAACATGAAAAATTGCTATATAAAGAAAGCCGCTAAAGATTCACATAAAACAATTTGAAAACAATTTTAAATGTCTATAAAATAATAAATATTTTTCTATGATCAATTGTGAATACATGTGCTAATCATAATCAATTCATTACGTGCCTATATAAATTTAAATAACGGAGGAACCCTTTAATTCTAATTCCATGTTAGAGTTAGTTTCTAACGATATATATATCTTATATAATATATATATATATAATAATATTACCCTATATAAATAATATATATATATATAATACTATATATAATATATGTATATAATATTATATATATATATACTATCACTATATAATATATAATATATTATACCAAGATAAGGGCCGCACTGCATCTAGTGGCTGTTCGTGCTAAGAACGATTTTAACATCATAAAGAACGATCGATCCTTTTAACACATTTCATAATGTTACGAATAATATTCTGTTTTTTACGAAAATTCGTCAAATGAAAAAAATATTACATAATAAATATAAAAGAATATGTAAAATGAAACAAAAAGTGTAGGAATCATCGCTATTAAATAATGCTATTTTTCAATCCATTAAATAAATGGTGACTGTTCCTAGCTCAAATCGAATAGCGAGATTGGTGTGTGCCTGTGTGTAATTTAGAATATATACACATTATTGTATATGTTGCCCTTTGCATCCTTAAGTACATTTTGATGTTGTCATAGGCAAGAAAGCTTAAATTATCTTTATATATAAATAAGTTAATTTGTAAATATTATATTTATTATATATATATATATATATATATATAATATATATATATACTATATATATATATATATATACTATACGATATATATATAGTATATAATCTATAATAGTATATATATATATATAGTATATATTATTTAGTAATACTAATATAATATATATATTATAATACCTTCAATCTTTGAATCAATTTTCCAAGTTTTACCAGCTCTCGGAATTTTCAATGAAGTTTGTAAATATTTTCAGTTACTCTTATTAATTTAAATGCCGCTAAAATTCTTTACAAATTATTTTTTAAGAAGAAAAATAAACATTTTCTTGTTTTTAGGAAAATATTTATGTAAATTTGGTGTGTCATTTCACATGAATGCATACGCCGTTCAGTTATCATAAGACCTTTATATATCTGTTTAAAGA
>JABUQX010069189.1:65000-69239 GCA_015478945.1 Trachelipus rathkii
TATATATTATATAATATATATAATATATATGCTATATATATATATATATAAATATTTATTTAATTATGAATAATATATATAGTATATATATATATATATATTTATATATATAATATATATATATATATAATATATATATATATATATATATATATATATAGTATATATATGATATATATTATATATATATATATATATATATATATATATATATATATATAATAATATATATTATATATATATATATAATATATACTATTATATATATATGATATATTATATACTATATATAATATTATATACTATATATATATATATATATATATATCAATATATACACTATATATATCATATATATATATATATATACTATATAATATCTGAGTAATCTAATTTCATTCCTGCTAACTTTACTACTTGGGCGCTCTCTCTCTCGCTCTCTCTCTCTCTCTCTCTCTCTCTCTCTCTCTCTCTCTCATCTCTCTCTCTATATATATATATATATATATATATAGTATAATATTTATTAAAGGAATATATAATATTATATACTATAGTATATACTATATATATATAATACTATATTTAATAATATATATATACTATATTATACTCTATATATATATATTATATCACTATATATACACTACTCGTCAAAAATAACGACCACCACTTGGGTAAAATGTCCATCGCAGGAACGGGAAGGCCCCTAACACCATGAAACCCCACACCAACACAGGACGACAGCATCAGGTGTAACTAATGTAACTACCCCCGCAGGGAATTCGATAGATTTAATTGGGGCCGTCACCCATGCGACAAATGTAGGGAAACATAAAACTACATAACCTATTTTTTTTTTTTTTTTTTCGACCTGGGGAGAGGTGGGGATAGGTTATGGCGTTGGGTTTAAATGAGCGAGGGGATCATTCAAGAAATTACGAAGCGACTCCGAATAAAACAATCGGAGAGAGAGGACTTAGTGCATCAACTGTCAAGCCGGTCGGTGGCTTGCAACTACATAAAACAACCACTCCCACGCCGAATGAACAACGGGTACCGGGCACCTCGGTCGACGGTTCGTGTAGCGCACAACAACGATTAGCACGAGCGTGGTCCAACGCTACCAGGAAACCTTGAACCATGATCGCCGGCGTGGGACAAGGTAGACCCAGAGCTACGACACTTCGTGGAAGACCGATTTATTATACGTCTGCGGCATTGCGAGAGGCGCCACAACAACGAAACAAACATCTGCAGATACAGCTGGCGGAGGTACACGGCACCAGGGTGGAGTGACAATACAGTGCGTCGACGCCTTGCCGAACCGGGCCCGGAGACCTGCCATAGGTGCCACGCACCCACCACGGCACATCGAAAGGGCCGCAACTGGATTTGCCTTGAGAACACATCCATTGGAACGGTCGACCGATTGGGCAAAAAGTGATCTTGCTCATTCTTATAATAGATCATTTCATAGAACTATAAAGACAACTCCTTTAGAAATGCTAAAGATAAAACCTGTGTTACAGCAGAACCAGAAGTAAGAAAAATTAAAGATAAATCAGGAATAAACGTGAATGACTATGTAAGAAGTATCTAGAGACTGATGAACGGTTTACGGACACTTCCCTGATAACGGCAAAATTAATATTATCTTGGCAATATTAGACGCGTGAAAAGATAAAAGGAGGATATTTAATAAACAAGAATTACAAAAAAATACGCGTTTAATCCGAAAGCTAAATGTATTATAAAATTGAAAAGATAGTTAGGCTTATAAAGGCGGAGGGGAAAAAATAACACAACTTTCTTGTGAACGTGGGCTGGATTACTCGCTCAAAGTTCTTAACTCATCATTATAAAAGCAAGTGGACCAAAGAATCATTAAATCAGATATTCTCGCTAATCATCGAGAGTGCAGATCACTTCTATTTAACTCTGCCATCATCGGCATCGTTGAATCTACATCTTGATAATAGACTCTCTGATTTCACAACCGAGTTAATGAATCCTGTTGAGCTTGAAAGAGATGTGTATGAAGTAGGGCTATGTGAGATGATATTAATTACCGACATAGAGATTATTCCTCGCAATCTTTACTGGATGTTGGTGTATCGCAGTGTAGAGTGTGTTGAAACTATATTAGAAGTGAAAAACACAGGTGATCTGAAACGAGTGACAATGGGGCGATCAGAATACTTCTATGAAAAATTTGTTCTGAGGAAGGCCTATTTTAAATCGGTGAATGCTATTTTTATCTATTTAAATACACCCTTTACCTCTAGTAATATGTGTAAGAATCTGGTATACAACACTGATATGCGTCCCCATGAAGATGAAGTATTAATATCGCTTAGGTCGATAGCAAGAGTAAACCTACGAGACCGTGATGTGTTTTTTCTTAGACGATCAGCATGGAAGCGTAGATATGTTCATGAACGTGATGGTATGTTAGATATCTTCCATGATATCCTTACTATGTTGAAACGAATCATAGTTTCTGTGGAGAACCCATCCATTCCTTGTAGTCAGCTCATCGACGAAGAAGATCGCGTACTACATTATACATGTATCCCTTCAGAAATGATGGATCATCCAGGCATGGCATATGTTTACATCAGCATAGTTGATTATCAATATGTAGGGGACACTAAGGCTCCTTTATTAAAAGTAGTGTATTTTCCTAAAGAGAGTAAAGTTATAACTTTTCCGAATGTTCATTATCTGCCTTTGAATCGATCACATTTTGGTTCTATAAGGGTGCAGATAAAGGATGTAGAAGGAAGGCCTTATCCATTCACAACCGGTACACTGCTGTGTAAAGGTTATATTAGAAAGAAGCAGGCGCATTAACTATAACATGATGAAATATTTTTTTAAATAGTTTTGAAAATCTTATCTATCTGCTTTTGGAAATCCTTCATGAAATAGGCACAAGTGTAAGAGATATAAGCTGACGTTAATCTATTATAATTTTTTTACATTTCATTAATTACTCTCGCTGTGTAAAGATAGTATAAAAGAGAAACTCCGATAATAATGGATGGAGACAGAGTATTCTGTAGCGGGCTAAATTACAAAGAGTGTTATGACTAGGCGGATTTTTCACTAAATAATTCAGAGATGAAAGATTACAACGTATTACGAAAAGAATATTAGGGCAAAAAAAGTAGTAAAGTTTAGGCCAGTGAGGACAAGAAAAAGCGGCTGGGAGCCACCCCAGTACATCATTAAACAATGACCAATATATTATATATATTATTATTATTATTATTATTATTATTATATTATTTATTATTATTATTTTATTATTATTATTATTATTATTATTATTATTATTATTATTATTATTATTATTTTTGTGATGAAAATGTTTTGCATTTAAGTGGGCCATTCCTATTCAATTTGTCAAATGATATAGATATATATATATTATATATATATATATATATATATTATATATATAAATATATAACATATATATATATATATATTAGTATATATATATAATATATATATATATATATATATATATATATATTTATATATATACCGAATATAATATATTATATATATATATATAATATATATATATAATATATATATATATATATATATATATATAAATATATAGTATATATATTATTATATTTACCGATATATATATATATATAATATATATATATATACTAATATATATATATATATATAATATAATACTATATATACTATATATATAATATTACAATATATATATATCATACACTATACTATAATATATATATATACTATATATACTTATATATATAATATATATATAATATATATAATATATATATATATATAATTATAAATATATATATATAATATTATATATATATATATATAATATAAATATATAATATAATATATATATATATGTATACTGATATATATATTATAAATATATAAATATATATAATATATATACTATAATAATATATATTACATACATATATATACTATATACTATATAAGATTATACTAATATATATACATATACTTCTATTATATACATATATATATATACCGACATCATACTATAAATTAAAAGAGCATAATATACATATACTATTATATATATAAACTTAAATATATATATAATATTACTATATATATATATACCGACACTATAATATATATTATATATATATATATAATACTATATATGTATACCCATACTATATTATCCTCTCT
>JABUQX010069190.1:0-20205 GCA_015478945.1 Trachelipus rathkii
TGACCAGTTTCCAGATAAAATTAAATAAATGGATTCAATTTAGGCATTGTTTTATTTACCGTATTTGTAGATCTCTAAGATATTAATCTCTGTGTAGCAATGAAGGCATAGTCCAGCCTTTTTAGGTACATCATTTTATTGTTTCAAACAAAGAATATAGACTTTAGAAAAAAACTAGTTTTTCATACCTAAATTAATTATATAATAATTGCAATCATAGGTAATTTAGCAGATTGTTGAATTTCTTCTTTGATTAAAACTTCTAACAAAATGAAGAATCTAAAGTTGTTAAAAATTAACCAATTCATATTTGAATTGCTTTTAAGTTATATATGAAATTCTATGTTAAGGCATAAGTTCATAAATTCTTTGTAGTATCCAAATGTATTCTGGACACATGGATAGTTGCCTTTTGAGCTAGGCATTATTATGTTGTTTTATAAAAAATTATAAGTGTAAAAATATATTATTATTAGATGTTTCATTATAATATAGCTTGGGAATTAGATAGGCTTTTGAGGTATTGTTGATAGAATATCACAAAAAATGCACTTGTGTAAGATAAAGAGTTTATTGAACATAGGTACATTAGTTATAGAGTAGTACCAAAATATCTAATGTATATTAAATAATTTATAACTTCTAATTAATGTTTAATGTAATAATTTGAAATACTAGGTAATTTAGGCAAATGATTGACGTATCCGTTCTGTATAATTTTAAAAATTTACTTCTGGTTTGTAGCAATAAAGGAGTTAGCTTCGGTAATGTTTTTGTTTATCACAAAGAAAATAACGTTCATATTAATCAGTTTCATGTAATAATAGAAATCCTAGGGAAATTAATTGCAATTGTTGAGGTATCTCTTCTTTGCAGCAAATTATATAATCCTCCCGTTTAATAGAGCATAGCACACCGCCTATCATGTGTTATAACAAAGAAATCTAATAAAATTGTAACAATTTGGACCATTTTTAGTTAATTTGTAAATACTGGAATCCTATGTATTATAGCAAGTGGTAGAATCTTAATTGTAATTCCGAATGTGTTCATCTTTTGTAATATAAACTTAGTCATAGCGTAGGTACATGTTATAAATGAAAATAACCGAAGTAACTCAATTTTAAGCTGAATAATTTTTAATTGTCGGTTTCATGTGAATAATATATAAGACTCTGGGGAAAATTATTTATTTAGTTTTGTGAATTGCCTTATTGTGATTCAAAAAAAAAAAAAAAAAAAAAAATTGGCGACGGTTATATTAAAGCGGCCTTGTCGAACTATTTAAACATTTCATATATGTGTAAGATAAAAACGGTATCTAACGTTGTAAATATATAGTATATTAGAAAAAATTTCTATATAGTGCGGTTTCTGGTGGTAATATTAGGCAGGTGTTTGACGGTACTCTTAGTAAAACTCTTTAAAATTTAGACTCCTGGATGTAGGAAAAAGCAAAGGTTGCGTTTGGGTACCCCCATTTTATGTTTATTGACTAAGAAATCTAATTTGTAAAAAGTTGTATTAGATACTAAATCACTTGTCAGGTCATATTTTGATCCTAATGTAATATGGCAGTAATTGAAGTATTCTTGTAGAACTTTAAATAATTTAATTCTGGTTTAATATTGGAGGTGTCCGAGCTCAGCAAACATCGTTATACGTGTTGTAAACAAGAATCTATAGTTGATAAATAGCATTCTTATTAGACAGTTTATTTTATAATATGCAAGTTTTCGGTTTAATTAGGCAAGTTTTTTAAGATATCTTCGATTTGTAGAATTCGCACAAACGTATTTCTGGTTGTATAATTATTATATATTATATTATATATATATTTATATATATATATATTATGTATATATATATATATATTATATATATATATAATATATATATATATATATAATATTATATTTATATATAATAATATATATATATATATTGTGAAACTAAAGAAGGTACCCGCATGATATCTCAAAACTCAGATAGGTACAAGAAAACTGAGAACATATATGGAATCAGCGTATGAAATTGTATGGAAAATGCAAAAAAAAAAAATTTACTTTTTTTTTCTGATATATATCTCCAAAAACTACATTAGTTAACAAGAAAAACTAATAAACATATTTAGAATCAGCGTATGAAAATTATTAAAATAAAGAATTTATTTTTTTACTAAAGAATACCAGGGTGAACCGCAAAGATGCAAAGAGTCGGTCTCTCGGCCTCTGGGACGAGGGTAGGACTATATTCCCCATCTGGTTGGGTATCCGGAACCCCGCTCTTTGGTATTTGGTGTCGCGGGGGTTCCCCCCTCCCCTAAGGGTATTGGAAAACGTCCCCCTCTGTCCACCGTCGGCTCGAGCCCTAAAGAATTTATGACGCTTGATTCCATAATTTATTAGTTTTTATTCCTATCATAGTTTGGACGATTTAAAAAAATTAAAAAAAAACTAATGTTTTTTCGCATTTCCATAAAGATTTCATACGTGAGTCAATAATATGTTTACAGTTATTCTTAGTACCTATCTTAGTTTCGAGATTCATGCGGTAACTTCTTTAGTGTGGCTATATATATATATATATAGATATATATATATATTATATATAATAGATATAATAATATATATATATATATATATATATATATATATATAGTATATATATATTATATATTAATAATATATATATAATATGTTGTTTGTGTTTATACCAAGAATGTTTATGTTGTAAAAAATGGTATTCAATATTAGATCAGTATCATGTAATAATTTAGACTCCTACTTAGGTAGGTTTGTTTGAAATATTTCTTTAAAATTCTAAAAAATTACATTCTGGTGTAATTTTTTGAATTTATAAAGTAGAATATTTCAAAAAACCTACCAAATTCCGAGTCTAAATTATACAGGAATGATTAATATGAATACATTTTTACTTATAGATTTCTTTGGTATAACACAAAACACACACTATATATATATATAATTATAATATATATATAATATATATTATTATATATATATATATATATACTATTATATTATATATATTTATATATAATATATATATATACTAATATATATTTATATATATAATGTGTGTTTGTGGTTATACCAAGAAATCTATTATTGTAAAATGTAATTATATTAGATCAGTAACATGTAATATTTAGACTCGGATATTTTAGGTAGGATTTTTGAAATATTTACTTTATAAATTCTAAAAATTTTACATTTGGTGAATTTTAAAGCAATGTCAAACATTGGTCCATTTAATACGTGTAGTAAAAGTATCTACTATGTAAAAAAAATTTTTCATATGAGAACAGTTTCATGTAATAATTTTTGATGCTCATTAACTTTAGGCAGGTTTGAGGTATCTTCTTTGTAGAATTACATAAAAATTTACATTCTGGCGTAGCAATAAAGCGTAGTTGAAATTAGGTTCACTGGTTTATGTGATATAGCAAAGAAATCTAAAGTTGTAGGAATAGTGTTTTTTTTTTTTTATTCATATTAAATAGTTTTAACATAAACAATATAGACTCCTAGGTAATTTATGCAGGTGTTAGATACATATTACATAGTCATTTATAAGTTTAGACTCTTAGATTTTAGGCAAGTGTTGATGGTGTCTTTTGTAATTCTTTGAAAAAATTTCAATCTAGCGTAATCTTAAAGCGTTAGTAGGTACATTTATGCAAGTGTTTTAAATGTTCTATTTGTAGAATTTACAAAAACTTACTGCTAATACAATAAAGCAAAGCGCATGTAGTAGTTGTTGTATGTTTATAAGAAGAAATATGAAGTGTAAAAATAGATATTCATTTTATATCAGTTTCATGTAATAATATAGACTCTTGGAAAATCTTGCAGTTATTTGAGGTATTTACTTTGTAGAAATAAAGAAATTTTCTTCTGTGCAATAATAATCGTTGTCGGAATAGGTACGGTTGTATAATATGTAGTAACAAGATGCCATCGATATAAAATTAGTATTTATATTAGACCGATTTATGTTATAATTAGACCCCTCTATAATTAGCAATGTGTTGAGTAGCTTTTTTATTATACTCTAAAAAATTTATTTTTGGTTTAAAAATAAACCGTTGAGGAGTTACATCATCTTATTTTTAATAACAAAGAAATATAAATTTGTATAAAATTTGTATATATACTGAATCAGATTTCATGAAGTAATTTGACAACATAGTAAATTAGGCAGGGTTTATACGGTTTCTTCTTTGTAGAGCCTAATAAAATTATATTCTTGTTTAAATAATGATGTAAAGATATTTAACGTTCTAAATTTGTATTCATATTTTCCTAGTTTATGTATAATTGATCTACTAAATTTAGAGCATTTTAGTATTCTTTGTAGAACCTCTAAAAGATATTATATTCTAGATGTAGCAACAAAGCGTAGTTGGTTTTAGGTACATCGTTGTTGGATAAACAAAGAATCTAAGTTCGTAAAAAAAATAGTATTCACGCTAAATCAGTTTCATGTAATAATTTGGACCCCTAGGTAATTTAAGCAGGTGTTTGAGGGTTCTTCTTTGTAGGACTCAAATAATTCTCCTGATCAAAGATTCCTTAATCACGTCGACTGATTTACCTTAATAATTGATAATTTCAGATGTCTACAGTTCTTGAGTAATCTCCAGAAAGTTTTCTTCGTAACAAGTGTCAAGCTTATTTATTGACAATATTCAACGGTAAATATAGAATCTTTAGCATCCATAATATACAGACGATCAAGTCACCATAAAATCATCGAACAAAAAAACGAGAGTGTGAGAGAGACCTTTTGAAAACCAAACAACTTATATTTATGCTTTCTCACGGCATCCGAGATATCAATCACCGGACCCTTTTTTACATGAAATAATTTCGTTTTATTAAAACAATATATTCTCATATTGGTAATAGTTGAGTTTAACAAGATTCCCTTAAAAAAAACTTGATTTTTTTAGAAATCATCGTTTGTGTGAAAAGAGGTAAAACAAGAGACCAAAAGCGAATTTGAATACTTTTTCTGTGAACGGCAAGACATATTGGAAGGCTATTCGATAAACTCTTGACACAAAGAATTTAATATACTAAACTTTCCACTTTCAGAATATTTTATCCTTCTCTTTTATAACCTTCTCTTGAATTCGCTCCATCGTTACATGGCTGCCATTGTAGATTAGCAACCCGCTTTTGTCCTTGAAACTATCCATGGGGGTGGTTTTTTTTGTTTCTTTTTTCCAAGGAAAAAAAAAATTTTTTTCCTTTTTTTTTTTTCTTATTTTTTTTTTCCCCAAAAAACTTCTTTTTTCCAATTTAAATTTTGGCCCATTCCAAATTGGACTTTTTTTTTATTCTATCATCAACATAAATGATGCTAGGAGGATAGCCCTGAAGCAACAGACTTCTGATCTTTCCTCTTACCGATAGTTGTGTGAAAAAAAACATGGTAATTGTTCTCAATGCCTCAAAATCCAAGTTCCTTCATGTTTCCACTCGATCATAATCCATAAAATTTACTATCTTCTCTTGAAACACAACTTTAACCTCTCTATCTATTCTTAAACATCTTGATATTTTCCTTTCTCGTGATCTTTATTAGAAGGATCACATTATGTTCTTCTAACAAGTTTCGAGGAAAATTGGGTGTTCCGAGGCGCCTTCGGAACTTCTTCTCACCATCCTAGTTGAGGGCTTTGCTCGACCTTCTATAGAGTATTAATCAACATAATCTTGAGGGATGGCTTCCAAACTATATTGCTTCCTTGATAAAAGATGTAGTACGAGGGTTTTTATCGGCTCCTTAACATCTTCCTATTCTAAGTCAAACTCTCTCCAATCTTTCTAGCCACCGAGCTGTTTTCAATTACTCTTCTTATTCTCTCCTTGTGTTATAATTGAGACAATTGGTTTGCTTTAATTTTCCAAGTCAATTACCTTCTTCTTTTCTTTGGAGGAGATTCCACGAAATCGTATGTTCAGGACAAATATACTTATCCATTCGTCGTCTTCAACTCTAGACCCAGACTTAACAGCTATGCTCAATCTTTACATGTACTCTAATGGTAAAGTTTTGACCAAGTTTTCCTCCTATTTATTCACTATTTAAAATCTATAATTAGGATTTAGGATGTAATTTGCCATTACACTTCTTTAATTAATTATTTATCGTAAACAAGGTAAAATGGTTTATAAAAGAAAATTATGTTGGCTTAAAACAAAGGGTTAAACCAAAAATCGCTCGATATATATATATAATTTATACATCATATATATAACGAAAATATAAATTATATTATTATATATATATATATTATATATATATATAATTATATATATATATCATATATATATATATATATATTATATATATATATAATATAATATAATATAATATATATACTGATATATATATATATATATATATATATATATATATATATATATATATATATATATATATATATATATTTATATATATTTTATATAGATATATAAATATATAAAAATGAAGATATATATATATATATATATATATATATATATATATATTGTTACGAAACAAACCAACTACTGAAGAAAGGTTTAACTTGGAATCGAAATTTAGGAAAAAGGTGTTATTACTGGGAACAACGCAGAGAGAAGAACGAAAGGTTACTATCGATGAAAATTAAGAAAAGGAATAAGCCAGGCAAAGGTTACCAAGTGAGGAGTAAATAGAAAGAGTATTTAGAAACCCGTATTGAACGGTAAGTGAAAATAGAAGTGAAATTATATTTTATGTGTTTACTTTTTTTACTTGCTAAAAATTTAAGGCAGTATTGATCGAAGGTATTTTATGCATTTTTAGGGGATGAGTTCGGGACTTAATACCAGAAGTGAGAAGTATTCGCTGCCACAGGAAAAATCAATGTTTACTAAAATCAGTGAGAAGTATTCTCTACCACAGGAAAAATCAGTGTTCACGAAAATCAGTGTTCAGAAAACAGGATCCAAATCGGGGATTTTGTGTTCAACAGGAAACCAAGCGGATATGTGCCGTATTACTGACAGGGAGTCAGGTCAACGTGGTTCGGGGTTGACACAAGTCTTGTAGGAGGGATCATCATAAAACGAAGGAACAGTAAATATTTTGAAGGGATTTGATTAAGGAACGAAGAAATAAGTATTTGTAAGTTTATTTTGGACTTATTCCTGGCTGATTGCAATTAAATCTTGGTGAATGTTAATGGGACAGTCTTTTTGAGGCGCTATACGGGTTCTAACATTAGTGCATGCTTCGTTACTATTATATTCGTAGATAGTTGAGACTATGTGTCCTGATGATAAGAAGATCATATTACTCATAAAGTATCAATGTGTTTACATGATGACAATCTAAGGCATCTATCGTGGAAGAGACATTGATAAATTAGGAATTAACGCATTTTAGAGATGTGAGTGGTTGTAAAAAAGGAAAAAGATTATAATGAATTATTGCGAGATGTTTGTCATGTAAAAAGATCGAAAGCTCGTTTTAGCGGAATATTATGAGTGTTGGATGAACTGCTAGACGAAGAAACTAGTGGATTGATCTAGCAAACGAATATTTGAAAGAAAATGATTTATAGCAAGGCGAGAAAAATGTTGTAATAGTAGTGCACTGGCGGGTTTTGGTGGGTGTGATGGTTTGCCTCTAATCGGGCCAAAATGACCTTACAAATCTTTACATTGAACCGATTTACATAGTAGTGATTCCGTCGGGCTTCTCATTGAAGCTTCTAGGTGATTTCTGACTTAGCGACGAGTTCTACTAATTAATGGTACAGATAGTATTTTATACTATTATATAAATATTAATATTAATATATTTATTATATAAATATATATATATATATATATTTTATATTATGTATACTATAGTATATATATATAGATATACTATATATTAATTATTATATTATATAGATATATAATATTTATTATATATATATATAATTATATATGTATACAATATATATAAAGTATTATATAGTATATTATATATTTATATATATATACTTATATTATATTAATATAGTATATATTTAATATATATATATATAAAATTATAATATTATATAATATATATATATTATATTATATAATATATTTATATATAATATTTATATATATTAATTACATATATATTTATATATATATATTATAATATAAATTATTATATTAAATAATCTTTTTATTATATAGTATATTAATATATAATATATTATATATATATATATATTAATATATATATATAATAAAATATTATATATATATATATATATATATAATATATATATATATAAATATAATTATATATATATATAATATATAATAATATATATTATGATATTTATATTTACATTATATATATTTTAAATATTTAAATATAATATATAATATAAATATATATATTATATATATTTATTTATATTATATATATACAAATTATTTAAATATATTATTATAATATAATATATATATTATATATATATATAATTATATATAATATATATATAATATATATTTATATATATATTATATATTTACATATATATATATATTAATAAATAATATATATTTATAATATATAATATATATCTATACTTAAATTAATATATAATATTATATATAATAATATATTATATTAATATATATTAATAATATATATATATATTATATATATATATAATATATAAATATCTATATAAATATAATATATATATTATATATATAATATTATTATATATATAATACATTATATATATATATAATATAAACTTATAAATATATTATATATATAATATTATTATATATTATATATTATATATATATATATATAATATATTAATATCAAAAATATGAATTAATATCTTATATATAGGTAATTTATATATAGTAGTGTATGATATAATCCTTTTTATATAATATTATATATATATATAGTAGATATAAGGGTTAGTTATATTATTTTGGTATATAGGGTATATAATTATTATATAGGTTTGTTATCGGTATCTAGGTAAGTATAATTACTAGTATTATATATTTATGATTTAAAGAGGATAACACTATGTCACTGGCACTTTTTTGTCGATTTTCTTCGTGTATTCGTTTTGCTTGTTTGGTGTTTTGTTTTTTTTGTCACTTATTGCTATGTGTATTGTCTGGTAGTATTTTCAGCCTATATCTGACATAGTGGTGTAGACATAACGTTCTCGGAAATAGACAAACCAAGCCTGGATAGAATAATTCTAGTATTCTCTATCCCGACAGTTGCGAAGCTTGATCCTCGTGTTTTCGATACTCTAATTCTCTAACGTCTAAGCTAAATAAAAACAAAATAAAAAAAAATCATCACACAACGCACACAACACACATATAGTATTTTTGGTTTTCTTATGATTTATATTAGAGTTGTATATATTGTATTATCTAATATATAGGAGTAAATTTATTATCTTACTATACAGTTTATGTATATTTGATATACTATTTTTTACTATGATTTTACACCTATAACTATTATTACTATATACTTTTCATTCTATACCATAATTTATTACTATAGGAGGAATTACTACTATCCTCTATAATCGATATATTTACTTAGTAATATTTATTATGAATATATTTTTAATATTATATTATATATTATATATATAGTAGTAGTATTATATTATAATTAGATATATTATAATCCGGATTAGTATTTATTTTCTATATAATTATTATTATTATCATATATTTAATATTATATTATTTGATATTAGTTTATAAGTATTATATATATGGGATACGTATATATATATCTTATATGATATATTATATTTTTATTATTATATATATTTTATTATATATATTTATTATTCAATTATATTATATTATATTAGTAGTATAAATTATTATATTTATATATTATACTATATTATTATAATTTGTATATATATAGATATATTTAATTATGTTATATTATTATTTTATTCGGTATATTAATTATTAAGGTTAATTGCAATATTATTATTATCTATTATATATATAAGGAGTTATATTGTAATAGTTATCTAAATATAATCCACAATTTTATTTATAGTTATAAGTAAGGTATAAGTTAATAAACAAAAACATATACTATATTTAGTATATTTATATAATAATTATATTATATTCATATGATTAGTATATTATATATATAGCATATATATATTTATATATATTATTAATTATATGTATATATATTGTATAATATATTTATATTATATATAGTAATAATATATATATTATAGTAAGTATTCAGCAATGATCTATAGGTATTATACGTAATTATATAGTATAAAATATAATTTATATATTAATATGAAATAATTTTATATCTATATAATATATATATTTAATGGTATATTTAACTTTATTATATATTTTAATTAATTTTATTACCTCATCTATATATATATATGATAGTATATATATATATAAAACTAATTGTAATATTATATATTATATAGTGTATATATATAACTATAACTATCTCATTATATTTTTATATATAGTTATATAACATTATATATAATATTATATATAATATTATATATATATATATATTATATATAGATATATAATATAATAATGAATATATATATATATATATCTATTATATTAATATAGTCATATATATATATATATTATTATATAATATAATTAATATATAATATATATATAATATCTATATAATATAGTATATATATATATAATAATATATATATATATATATATATATATATTATAATTAATTATATTATATATATCACATATATATATATATAATATATCAATTATATTATATAATATATATTATATTATATATATATAATATTATTATATATATATATATATAATATTAAATTATATATATATATATATATATTATCCAAATTTTTTTTCGAGGTGGCCAAACAAATAATCGTTCTTTAATACTATTATAAGTATATATTATATATATAATATATAATATACTATATATATATATATATAAATATAATATATATAATATATTTAAATTATATAAAATATAGTATATATATTATATATATATTATATATATATATATAGTATCTATATATATGAATAAGGATATATTATATATATATTAATAATATATTATATGATATTATATATAAATTTATTCTATTAATTATTATTATTATTAATGATATTGCAACGTAAATTATATATTTTTGTTATATACTATAATTATATAAATATTTTATAATTATTATATTATATACTATATAACTAATAATTATATATTATATATATTATATATATATTTTATATATATATTATAATAATATATATATTTAATATATAATATATATATATATATATAATTAATATTATATTATGCTCCTTTGTCCTCGCGTCGTACACAATAGTTAACCGCGCGTAGCGCGCGTACAAGTGATTGTATGAATTTAATGTACGTAATTGATTTAATTAATTTTATTCTATATTATATATATATTATTATATTATTATTATTGTGTGTTGTTTTTTTTTTTTTCTCTTGTCACTTGAAGTTGATGACGCCTCGCCCCTTTTCTCCCTACCCTCCTTTAATGTATAGTTTAGTTACATATGTGTGCACGTAGTGCACACATCGAGTGTTATGTTGATGACGTGTCATCCAACAATTAACACAGTTGTTCATTACACCCACAACACTATACACATACACATTCACTACACACACACACACACACACTCACACACTTATTCACTACTCCCCCCCCTTCTCTCGCCCTCCTCTCTTTACCCCACCTCTAATCGCTAACTCTCACAGTGTTGCCATGCATAACAGCTGTTTTATCCCTACCCCCTTTGTTTTTGCCATGACTACATACAATGCTCTCCTAAACCTACGCTTTGGTCCTCTCTCGCTCCGCACACAACTCACTACGTTCGCGCGCGCCGTTCTTGGTCCTCACCGCTTTGCCTGCCACCCGCAGCCTTCGCACGATCCGCTTTTCGCCGCACGCCATCGCGGTTCGGGTTTCCACGGGGGTTCTTTCGCCATTCGATTTGTCGTGCGTCATTGAGGAAAAGGGATGTTATCCCTACTGTTCCCCCACCTTAGTTCCGCACATTATATATTATACATATAATATAGTTATTATATTAAGAGCGTAAGCTATTTATATACATTAATATATTATAATATATTAGTATTAATATAATATAATATTATATATAGTAATATAATTTATTATATAATATATTATTATATATATATATATATATATATAATTATATAATATATATATTATATATAACTTATATATAAATATAATATATATATTATATATATATATATAAATATATAATTATATATATAAATTATAGATAAATATATATTATATATAATTTATATATATAATATATTAATATTGGCGGAGGAACTCTCGAATCCGTCCTGCGCAGCACCTTTACTTCAGCATGGTCTAGAGACCTGAAGCCTTACCGTCATTCGCTTGAAGGCCTTTCAGGTTAGTCAGACATAAATAAGCTTTATAACAATTTTCCTTCTTGAATAGCACTCGAAGTATATTTACATGTAGATAAAATGATAGAATTTTTTATTCCCATCCATTGCTTAAGACTTCATGGTGAAATTATGCTATTAAAACTTCAAAGGATTAAATCGAAAGAAATAGTCAAAAAAGTAGGCTTCGACTTCGCGCTCTTGATTACCTTTTAATCTTGCCCTCAGGGAATAAAAGAAGACGGTGACAACTGTTAAAAAATAAAAACTTTAGTATTAATATATATAATATAATAATATATATAGATAAAGATTTTATTATACTATAGTATTATATATATATTTATTATATATATATAATATATATATATTTAGTATATGTTATATATATATATAATTAGTATATATATATATTATATATATATACTATATAATATATTATATAATATATTATATATATTATATATATCTATGTTATATATATAAATAACTAACTATTAATATAAATGCTCCAACTAAATTAACCTATGCTTATAATACTAATATTTTAACTACACCGCTGACTATTACAACACTACTAAAACTACTACTACTACTTGCACTACTACTACTACTACATCAAATTACTACTACCCTGACTTCTTTAAAACTACTACTAACACAACAACTACTTACTACTCTACTTATTAACACTACAACACTACATCCAATATACTTACACAACAAAACTCTACTACTACGTCGACTTAATTACAACTACTACTACACTATACTACATCAACTACTTACTACCTCTGACTTTATTAAAACACTACTACTACAAACAACACTTTAAACTACTACTACTACTACTACATATACTACTACAACTACTTACTACTAACATGACAACTACTAGACTATTCTAGAACTTACTACAACTACTACTACTAATACTATACTACTACTTTGTAACTTTCGTTATATTATTATTATTATTATTATTATTATTTATTAATTATTATTGATTATTATTATTATATTAATTAATAAAAATATATATTATATATATATAATATTAATATTAATATAATAATGTAATAATATACATATTAATATATATATATATATTATATATATAATAACTATATATATAATATATATTAAATTATATATTAAATAATATATATATATTAATATAATTATATATTATATTATATATTATTATGATATATTATTATTATTTTAATATATAATATTTATTATATTATATTATATATATATTAAATATATAGATTATATTATATATGATTCAACAGGTGTGATGTAGTTGCAGAAAAACTATAAGGAACGCGGAGAAGAAAAGAAAAAAAATTATTTAATCGGAAATATAAGAATACCTATAGATTTTTCGTTTTGGAAATTTTCTCTTAGTTCCGTTCAGTCCATTCTTTCTTTACAAATTTCGGATGTTCATTTTTTATTGAATATTAAAATACAAAAATTTAACAAAGGAAGAATTGTGAAAATAGTGAACTATAAAGAACGGAATGCTGAATACCCGTGATCATTTCGAATCATCCGTTAAATTTTCATTAAATTGTCTTCGCGTGGTGGGATAGCGGAAATCGAACCACAACTCCAGCGTTGGTCAAAGACGGAAGGCTCGGCGGCTCGTCGCTTGTTCGTTAATTCGGCTGAGAGCATATAATCTTATATTATATAATATTATAACTATATAATATATATATCTATATTATATATATTATATATATTTACATGTATAAATTTATCATAACGAGTTTATACACGGTATTGCTGCTTATCGTCGATAAACTGCAGTATAAATAGTTAGTTAACCGTAATTCTATAGTTACGCGTTTTATAAAATGTTTAAAGTATAATTATTACATACTAGACATGAAGATTAATAATATCGATTCAGATAAAATTGAGATAGTTAATTCAGAACGAATGTATATGCTACTGATTTAATAGACAACAATCATATAACCATAGATAGATTCCCTTATGAGTAGACGCATACTAATCTTAGTAATTAACATCGCTGTGATGGTGAATCTGTCCGAATTTAGTTGTCGATATAGGACTAGAAAGGTCACTCGCATAGACTAATGGAGCGAATAAACAGAAGGAACTTTTCTGAAATAAATTTCTGTTCAAAATTTTAAACATACATATAATTATATTTATTCAAGATATGACATGTAATTTTTTCGGCCCACATATTATCTTTTTCGCAATTTTTAAAATTAATATTAAATACAAATATATTACAAAAAACAGGCTCAGAGACAATTCTTCACTAAAAAATAATTGAAGAATACGAGAACACTGATATCGAGAGTAGGTGAGTCCGACAACCGATTCAGACACAACTGATGTCAATAAGTGAAGCTCGCTGCCTTCGCTTATACGGCATATCGAGTGAGAGAATATAAATATAATTAATATAAAATAATTATTTAATATATATATTATATAATATATATATATATACTATATATATAAAAAATTATACGTATATAATATATATAATATATAATAGTTTAGATATTAATAATTTAATATACATATATATATATATAAAGATTAACCTATGATTATTATATTATTAATAGTAAATATATTATATTATAAAATATATATAGTCTATAATTAATATATAATATATATATATATATATATACTAATTGAGAGGGTGAGAGATTTAGCTAAAATCTGATAGCACACAATAATAACAGTATTCTTAACATGAGTCGTTAAGCAATAAATTCATTAATATATTATATTTAATATAGATTTAATACTATCATAGCATTACGCTGAAGAGTTGAATACTATCGTGCCTATCTAGGAGAAGAAAATTTTGTCATGAGTTCAGATCTATTATATCTTAGTCATATTTTACTTTGATCTTTTCAGTTAAACGTAAACACATCCCTGATTCACGACAGGATCCGTAAGAGATATAATGGATAAATAAGTGAAATGACTAATAATTTATATAATAATTAATTATTAGCGTTTTTCATATATATTTTTATTAGCGGTTTGAATAGTCTAAACCCTTCAACAAAGAACCCGGTGTTAGCACCTGTGTTTCTATCATAGCGTTTTATATGGATACCGCTATCGTTTAGCATCTTTGAAACTAACTGGAGATACAAGCTATCACAATAAACTTGATTAGATCTAATGATAAGATGAAAATTTAAAAACTCTAAATTTTTATAGTTAACAGACCATGGAATAAATATTAAAAACATTTTAATCAATGGTGATGTATATTATAATAAAATATATATTAATATATATTATATATATCTTATTATATATATATTAATATATAATAATATAATATATACTTAATACTATATAATAATACTAATATATATATTTATAATATATAATATAATAATAAATATATATTATCAGTTCCACCTCAGACGTCCCCGAGGATCAAAGTGGAATGTTAGTAAATTCTAGAAACTCGATCTTAAATTGTTATTATATAAGTTACCAGCTTCTTTCTTGCCAACTCAAATCTGTCGGCCAAAACTTAACTTTAGCTGAAGTTAATACGGATGGATGATCTGTAATTAAATCGTTCTACGTCGATGTATATTTTTAAGCATGCTATTAGCTCGACGATTTTCTCTAACGGCATCAATATGAAACATCCAATAACACTTAATGATATATCGAAAGTAACATCATCTACATCCTCTTGCTGCACTGTATCGCCTCTATACACCATTTACATATCTGAGCACTAAAGTATTCTGGATCATGTGTGAAAGGTGTTTCTGAAAAATACGATGTGTTGACGACACATTTTATAGCAAGATTTAAATATGAAGCAGCACTGTTTTGAATATACGATTATAACCATACGTTACCTTTTAAAATGGCTTATAAACAAGATAGCTGTTAAGCTGCAACTTCCACTCGACACAGAACCTAACAGAAACATTAGCCTCACTTTAAACTAGTGAACGTATAAACGAATTTCAACTCACTTGATCATAGTAAATTCTGATGTATACATATATAATATAATATAGTAATATATTATAAAAATATACAAGTTAATATAATATATATATAATTAGAATATATATAATATATATAAATAATATAATATATAATATTATATATATATAGATATATATATATATAATATATATATAAAAGGATAATATATGTTTTTTTAAAGCATTTATTAGTAACGCAGAAACAAATCAATCATTACATATTAATTTTAGCATCCGAAATATTTACAAATCATGCACATATATTTTAAAAAACATATTGATGAAATAAACACAATAAGCTCCGCATAAAAAGTATTGTAACAGAGAAGTCAAAAGTTTAATACATAATTTTCAACTGGTATATTTACGGCTTTAAAATAGAATAGTAGAGATTATCCAAAAAAATTCAAGTTTAAGAATCAAACAGGTCATCAGTACAATTTCTTCTTCTTAGTTTCGAATCTCACAGATGTCCATGACGGTCCTCTACGACTGAGATGTATAATATCACAGCTATTTACACAGTACTGTTCTACCTACAAGAGTCTAGTTCATATTATCAAATCACGCTAATAAATCGAGTTCTTGTTAAACATAGCTTTTATTTCTTCATTCATTCATTAATTAATTTCAAACTAAGCATCATTACATTGCGAGCATTTCAAAATAAGCTGGGGGGCTCCAAACGAGACGGTAATGGATGTACTCAGACTTCGATAATATAGACTTAGAGTCTAATGTTCCTATCAAAGTTTAAATAGACTCGCTCAACAAAGATGCCGCTAGATCAACATGCGTATATAAAAATACTAATCTTAGACGTAACTCAAGTATCGTTCCGACCAACTATCCAACTAAGAAATGTTGTATTAGAATCAGCGGAAACGTAAGTGCAACATAAGATGCACCATTACATTAATAATCACGTCCATATGTTGCCATTCAACATATAATATACTGGCACACCCTGGATGAAAGGTGAATTTATATGGTGATTTCATTATATATTCCTATATGGCATCATGTTTAACATACATTATTATTTTAGAGTAATTACTGTTAACAAGTTTGAATCTGAAGCATATGAAATAAGCTCCTATCATAGAATATGGTATAGTTTAATCGTGGATACTATATCAATATCTACTCATTATTGATCTAGTCTGCTTGTGTTAAAGCGGTACTGTCTTCTATTCAATCCTATTACGCAAAGGAATAAATACTCATCTAATACAATATAAGAAAAAAGAAAGAATTCTAAATATTTAGAAATATGAATATAGATATGTAGAAAGACATATGTATAGTATAGATATTTTTTAATTTTAATGCTATTTTGGACATATAGAAAATCGAAGGTCAAGCGGATTCTAGCACATACAAATTGAAGAATAAGTCTCTTGAGGCAAAACTATTATCAAGTATAACTAGGCATATACAAAGTTATTTATGAACTAGCGCTTATCTACATTGTGCTCATTTGATGTAAAACCATGATTGAAAGAGCTTAACATCACATAAAGTTTCATGATCTTATGTACTTTTATAGAAACTACTGCTGAATGCAGCAAGTTTATTTGAATAACATCAAATCGTAACAGTATAGATTATCTGGCAACCTAGTGTCGTCTTAATGTGGACAGGGTTTAATTCGTTAAATATAGGAAATACATTAATGAACTAATTGTTGAATGCTGGATATAACTCTAAAGGAAGTCAATACTGTATGAGTGGGATAATCTGATAGTTTGGTCCGCCGCTAATCTGAGTAGGGTTCATCGAAAAGGAGATCCAATCGGCTCGCCACAGTCCGGCTAGAGGTATAGGAATGTCTAGTCGGGTGGTGTTAGGCTGAATATGAACAGAGACAGTAATGAACATCCTTAATAAATTACATAATAGGGTAAAGGATAGTAAAGGGATAACCCATATGGGTTATTCTAAGGATATAAGTAAATCAAGTCGTTTTTGTCACCATATGGCTTTGACCTTAGGTTTTCCGTATATTTTTTCTTAACCTTCTTCTTCTTCGAACTCTTCGTCTTTAGCTTTTTCCTATTTGTGGTGGTACGTGTGTCCGTTAACTTTAGCCCTATCCTCCCATTTTACAGTCTTATTTGCGTTAATCGGCATAAAAGCATATCGCTCGGAAACACCTCAGCAAATCCGCCTTTTAATGAACACGAGTGGCCCTGTCGCTATTATCTGCATTGGTCAGCCTAGATTTAGCTTATAAATAAGCTAATTTATAATCCTAAGTATATTCCACAGCTACCCCTCTTTCTAAATTAATCGATGGCTTTCGTGGAGAACTTAGTGGAAACAATCTGCATCCAAACTAGATAATTCTTTGGAGGGGATGTTGAAGTTGAATACTGGAATGAAACAAATTCGACATGAGTGATACCCGGAGCTCTTTCGAATAACTGCTCTCTACATCGCAATTAAGGAGAATGAATTGAATTGAAAAACGTTGGTAAAGTGAATTACGTGGCGCTTATAGGTTTATCTTCTGCAGAGTGAGCCGGTAGTATTATGAATGAACGTTCATACAATGTTCAAATGAGATTCTAAGATGTTCCATAATGTTCATAGTTATGACTGTCACATTACATTTGCTCCACCATTTTCAACCATATCCGCAATGAGCCACTTCTAAATGGAAGGGTCTCCTATCCACTCTTTATGTACTCTAATAGATCGAATAATGCCTGTCTAGTGAAATAGTGCACATATTGGAATGTTATCTACTCTGTTCAGGAAAATATAACTACCCTAACGGAGCTGTATTGTCGCCCACATATGGTGCTCCAACAATATCAGTGTACACGCCTGATCCATCCGGGATTTGAGACTCTGAGGTGATACAAGATTGATGTAACACCTCTTCTGACCGTCGAATTTAATTCTGCCTTCCGATAAAAGATAATATTCTCTATATTATCCTTTTCCATGTCGATTATTCAACGTAATAATCTGACATAGTTAACGTACTGCAAGAGGAGTGATTATAATACTCATCTCCAGAACATTCAACAACTTACGTTCATGAACGGTTCCGTTGCCATGACAATTCCTGAGAAAAAAACACTGAATTCCTAACGGTTAATGCTTGCCGTCATTTCAAAGTAATTAAACTTATCTCAGAGGGGTAAATATCGTGTGTAATTAATCTCCACATAATACTAGTCGCTAAAAGCGGTATTTAAATAACTGAACATTGCCGGAACTGACTTAAAATAGGTTTTCCTCAATACAATTCTTATCATAAAATTCTCTTGTCCACATAACGGCGTTAGAGCTACTGTGTCTTCATCAATATAGTTTCAACACAGTCTACACTTCTGTAATCATTCATCAATAAAGATAGCAACATTCCACACTGTCTTTATATCACTTACACAACCCTATTTCAAAACGTCTCTTTCAAATGTCAATAGGCAGTAACTCTGTCGTAGAATGTTCTGAGGTTTTATTATCAGATGAGATTCAATCAACAGCCGAAAAACAGCGTTAAGAATAATGATAGGATTCTTATCTCGGCCCTGGCGTCGAATATACTGATAATTTCTTAATTCACTTGCTTTTTAGCTAG
>JABUQX010069191.1:0-37500 GCA_015478945.1 Trachelipus rathkii
AAGGAGAGATCATTGTGAGATGATATCGTATAAGCTCTGTATCATTCTTAAAACCCTTGAAATCTTGTCATAGTTCAGGTGAATGTAAGCACGATACAGGAGTGGATATATACTAATATGAAATGACCTATACAAACCAATACAATAATACCTATAGTCACAAATCTATATACTTGATCTTAATTTTGCAATTGAGTCAAATCAAAACTCCTGTTTAGGCAAAATTCACCAATTATATACAAAAGTTTAATACATTCATTAATTTATACTGTATTTATTTAGAATGATAATGCTTATTATTATCATGATGGGGTATAATAGTTATAAGCAGGCAGAGTTAATAGGCTGTCAACCACCTCGATATTTTATAAAATTAACATGATTAGATATTTCAGATAGAACATTATATATAGGGTTAATAATATTAATCGAATTGAAATTATAAACATAATATATGCAGAAATGAATTTAGATAAATTAAAAAAGTTTAGCTAAATAGACTCTATCAAATTTTGCTTTTTTAACTAGCATTAGGATTTACCTATTATATCTTTGTTTTCATATTTATATATTTTATTAATTCAAATAAGATATACTCTAAATCAAAAATAAAAAAAATAAAAATTCAGTAATTAAAAATTAAAAAACATAAAATTGTTTTTAAGATTTTTATATTAATTTATAAGTAATAAAATTAAATAATTAAAGTTACAAATATATATTCACTATCATAAGATTATAAAATTTTTCCATAGGTACTGTATATTAATAAATATTTTAATTATATGTTTTGTAGTCTGTCTTAAAGAATACTATTTTGTTTTAAGATTGTTTACATTCAAATGGAAAAATATATTTAATTTTTTTTATTCCTTACATAAAACTAATAAAAAGTTAAAATCTAATCACATTTAATAATAAACCTGGATAAAAGAAATAAAATGTTATAACCTAAGTTTAAAAACAAAGCACAAGGAATACAGAAAGGTGAATTGATATGGGTATTTATAAGAACAACTTTAGAGAGGCTGCCTAAACTGATTTATCTTCATAAATGAGAAGCTAACATAACTGCCATAACTTATAAGCTTACTTACTTTTACAGATTATTATTTCGCTGTTTCTCTTTTTTATACTTTATATATACTAATGATTTTACTCAAATTTATCGGGTAGATTAGGCCACCCTCTAGCGCAACTACTCTATATCCCGGTCAAGGAGTAGATAATACTTTTAGGTCTTAATTTTCTCTAGCATAGCCCCTTGGTCTCCCACAATCGATCAGCTGCTGAGAAAATTTATATCTAACCTTTGAAATTTGAAATTTGTATGTTGGTATCCTCGTAAGCTTATGACCATTTGATAATTGAAGTTGTGTAGATAAAAAAAAGTTGGGAATTTGGTGATTTAGGAACGTTGTCTTCAGACCAGCATACCTGAACGATTAATTTGCCTAATTCAACAGGAATAAGAAGTCCGAAGTACGTAAAACCATTATAAGAGTATTATAGGGTAATAGATGATAGGAATATGATAGAAATAAGTTTTTATGCAAAAGATATTTCAGATTGTTAAATAATAATTATGATGTACGAGCCGCATTAAATGAAATAAACCATAAGCCAAAATGAACGAATTAATAAAGGTTTGAAATTGCTGATGTACAACACTGGATATTTACAAAAAGATCATATGATTCATCAGTAGGAAAAATTAGATAAAATGATAAAGATAATTGGGGATACGCTATATATTATAATTGTGACTATGCTACTCATCGGTAATGAAGATATATATAATTAAGCACTGAATGATAATATATTATAATGACTACGAGATAATAATTATAAGCATGTTATATATTGATAATGATTAATACGAAAATATTATTATGAAGTATGTATTAAATTATAATAGTGGAACAGATATTATATACCCTCATTAGTCTATATTAATTAATTTATGATTTAAAAAGATATATAATTAATATTTAATATTATGATTGCTAACTAGAGTGTTTAGATTGATAAATGGTTTAAATAATTCATTAATTATTAATATATATTATATATTCACACAAGTTTGAGTATTATTGCGGATCTGGCAGAATATCACAAGATTTTCAGGGATGTTAGACAGAGGATTCTGAGATTCGCGATAGTCGAGTGACAAAGTAAGAACCATAGATTATAACAACGATTACACACGATAAAGGGTCCGATTCTCTTATATACCCATGATGAATGAAAAAATAATAATAAATAATATATTGTATTAAAGATATAGAAGGGAATAATCATTACGTAAATATATAATACTCAAACTGAGAAACATATAATTTAATATGATTACTATTAATTATTATAAGGTTCTAATTGACGAGAGAATATGTAAAAAAAGATGGAACAAGACTAAGGTGCACTTAGAATTAACTGCCTTCTGACTGGGAATTGAAAACAGCATAGCATTGTTTTGCAGCGGATAAAAAAACGTTTGATAGAATTATAATGTCAGAGCACTACAGTGTGCTTAGATCAGGCATTAAGGTATGTTGTCCAGGACATTGATTAAGTCTATTCTGTACAAGTCCCAGGAAAAAAGTTGATTTATAACAATTGAAATTAGATCTTAAGAGTAACAATTATATTTCAAAAAGAGAAACCCTAAAAAACGCTGCTCGAGTTCATTTGAAAAAATTATTAAAATTGTGAATATAACCATTTTAGCACATGATTTGAGAAATGAAAGTAATAAGAGAATAATAAGTTTATAATTGATTTCCATGAAGATGGATATTGTATAAAAGAATGTAAGCACCTGTAGATACCAAAGAAAACTGACTGGAGTAGAATGATATGCGGGTCTGAAGAAAGGAATGGTGTTTTTTGTTTCAAGGCTAAATAATAATCTAATATAAGGTTAATGGGTATAGGAATGAATCCCGACAACGACGAGTGTGCCACATTGATTTTCGGTAGTATAATTTGAAGCCTGGGTGGGATTTTTGGTCTTCGGGGGATGGGGTCCCTTGCAAGAAGGAGTAATGAGGGGGAGCTCTTTTGCGACTTAGAACAGTTCTTATGATTAGCTATTCGTCTCTCGGTGCATGTACTGTCCCAAACACAGCTGAGGGAGGCAGATAGATAGATGGAGATTTTTTATCAAAGTCGGAAATAAGGATAATTTTTTTTAATCTTTCCAATTTAAAATTTATTTTTGCTTTTACTAAAATATTTGGCGAGTCTTTCTCCGAGGTGTTTCTTTCATCAAATTCCCATTCAGAAATAGATTTTGAAAAAAATAGAAGAAATAAATAAAAATAGCCGTATTTTGTTCTTTAAACACAAAACAAGATAATAAAAATAAATTATAAAAACACGATCCAACTCTGCTCATACCGCAATCTCACAAACAAATTTCGTTTCAAGAGCCTTCCTTTTGAGTAGGGCAACAGTGAAGGTGGATGCTTAGCTAATGATATATATATATAATAATATATATTATATATATTATATATAAATTATATCATATATATTATATATATATATATATATTATATAATATATATATATATTAATAATGAGCCAAAGCAACAGCTGGTTGAGAGATTAGATATTTCTCTTTTTCTCAATGAGTTTACATCATCACCGATTTAGGAAACCCACCATCGTCAATTCACCATTTGTACTCCTTATATATATACTGTATATATAATATAATAATATATATATATATATAATATATATTAATATATAAATTATATAATATATAATATATATATATATATAATATAATATATTAAAGTATAAGGATCAAAAAATTGGAAGAACAAAGAATAGGTCACTCGTGATGTGTGTGGAGCATCGGTTCGAATATGGAGAGAATTGTTTCTTTGTTTCTATTGTTACATCTTACCTACTTCACATCTATTACATTCGTGTTTATGGCAATCCTAACCAAATATTTATATATATATAAATATATATATATATATAGATATATCATATATATATATATATATAATATAATATAAATATATATATATTATATTAATTAAATAAATATATATATAATAATATATATATATATATATATATATTTGTGTGTGTTTGTTGGTGGTAGTGGTGGTGTGAGTGTAATGCATATTCCATTGAACAAAATAACTCGCCGTTTTTTCCCGCTCATTTTTCCTATTAGGAATTTTTTTTAGCAAGATTCAATATTTTATTTTTATTTTCTGTTTTAAAAATGATAAAATCAAAAGAAGAGAATGAAGAGAGAGAAGAGAGAAGAGAGAGAGAGAGAGAAGAGAGAGAAAGAGAGAGCTTGAGAGAGAGAGAGAGCAGAGAGAGAGAGAGAGGGCAATATTTTCCGATTTTAAATTTCCCCTTTAGACTCCTATACACACATTGATTTCTTCTCATTTAATACATATAATAGTAACAGTATTATACTTTCCCTGTTAACCTCATCGGTTATTACATAATTATAGTATATATATATATATATATAATATTATATATATTATATAATATATATATTATATATAATATTATATAACTAGTCTATAGATAGTGAACATCACCAGGTTGATCCAGCCTGTCCTTAAATTCATCACTCGTTCTTATATTATAATTTTATAGGTGGTTTACAATATTGCATAATCATCGCAATTAGATAAGATGTTCAGAACATTACGAAAGAAAGAACAGTGTATATTATATTGAAGAAGTAGTAAGTAAGTATTAAAAGCCATTTCATTCACTGGGGTAATTATTAGAACCATCACAGATGTTGCGTATTCAGTGATAGGACTAATAATTAAATAGCCCGATGTGCTTAACAACTAGCTATCCTCTACCAACCTTACATTATAATAAAAAAGGTAATTGAATTCAGAACATAATTAATATAATATAAGCAATAACACGTTAGTTCCCGTCAGGTAATTAATAATAATTGTATATATATAGTTTCTTTATTATTTTGGTAGTTATGGGGATAGCTCAGCTGTTATAGCACCGAGGCATAATTATGTCCTTCAACTTCAGCAATATTTACATGACGGTGGTTCATCCCAGATGAATAAGGCAGTTAATTTCATTTAACTTCTTCATTATATGTATTCTTATTCTTTAGACATTTTTCTTATTACGACGGATGCAAAATTTAATTTGCAATATATATTATTACTAATAATATATTTATATATAATATAATATTATATTATTATTAATATTATATATTATATATATAATAATTATATATTATATATATAATATTATATATTATATATATATAATATATTATATAAAATATAATATTATATTATATTATATTATATTTAATATAATATATATATATTATATTAAATTATTTTAATAATATATATTTAAATAACATTTACAAAGGGATTCAGATATATTATTATATTTATTTATATTTTATTAATTTAAATTATTATTAATTATAATTTATTGCCATATATATATTTGCCTAAAACAATTGTAAGTTTGATATTTATTTAATAACATATATATTAATTATAAATTGTATTGGGTTCCTCTTATAATATTTTTATCTTTGCTAAAGAAATAAATTATGTTTAATTATACCTTTTTGTTTATTTAATTTAACCATACTTATGAATTATGATATAACCTATGGACTGTAAACTGTCTTTGGTACTGAACAGTTGATAACACGGTTGTTATTTTTATTAGTATTATAAAAAAAAAATTTACCATTCTTTATTAATTTAAATCATATTATTATTAAGTAAGATTTAAATAAAAGTACGAAATATTCATTATTTAATTGTGGATAGAGGCTCGGATTATTTACATGGCAGCACTATCAGTATTGTAGTAGTCTGAAACAATTAGCATTTAGATGCTTTTACACCTTCATTTCGTGAGGTGGTAGAGACATTCCGAATTTATAGGTTTTTAGGAAGGGATTGGAGCAATGGCAGATGGATTACAACTAAGTTAACATATACTGAAACGCGAGTTCTTTACGCGGCTTTCTAACAACGACCAAGCAAAACACGTTGAGAGAACACGCCAGTCATGATCCTATATTGGGTACCTCTTGTTTTGCTGAGCGCAAGAATACCCACAAAACATTAACAAATGCTGAAAGTTTCCTTTATTCGATGACCTACCATTGTAAGGGACTTTCTGAATTTTTTTATATTCTGTTCTTTCCTTCCCACTATCTCATTTTATTACTTCAACTTCGTATTTCCTTTCTGTCTAATGTTAAAAAGGTAATTCTATATTCACATACACTCTTTCTTCCATTATATCTACGTGTCTTACGTCGTCTCACCTTCCCTTTCGCAACTGAGATTCTTGTTCCTCTTATATGCTGTCTCGTATAAGTCCATTTTCTCTGCTTTAACACTTTACTCGAAACAAATTACTTTTTCAAAAGACATAATTTATTCTACTTACGCTATCACTCACATTAAAACATTCTTCTTTCAGCCCTTCACGCTAACTCCTGCTTGATAATTCTGAGAAAATTTATCTAACGCGCTAAAAATATGGTGATACTTAATTACTAAGGTAGTGCTGCTCCTCTGCTGGTACCGGGTATAACCATACCTTTCCTCTCATATAACAAACATATGCTTGCTTGATACTCAACTTTCCAATTTCCATTCAATTCACCATCTTCCGGCCTTCGGGATTGAACATCACCAGCAATTAGACAAGACTACTTGACAATCCTCAGGGGTCAGAATTAGCGGGTTAGTTCTTCAAACTCTCTACGCTGCCACCCAGAATTTAGTACCTGCCAAGATTTGACGCGTCCTGTTACTTAACTCGAGTTGCATTGCACTTCGAATTAGCAGAAATTTAAGAAACGGTATAAGATATCCTGATATTCATTGGGCACTTAGACTTCGGAGTACCCACGTAACATATCACTCAACTACCATACTATTGACGAAGCCATACAATTCATAGGCCGCGATTTTAGTTCACTCAGACATTCGGATATATATTTGCTTAGATACTGGCAATACGTCGCCTCGCTCGTACCATACAAACTTAGTTTTAATGCTTGTGGATGGTTTGGTATCATATTTTATAGCTATCATTAGTTTTTGACTAAGCCAAATTGAGTGGATTTGAAGTTACAACAAATTGACAAGCCCTAGGGTGCTTTGTGATTTTGCATGAGCATGTTTGGGTAGTGGGTTTGACTGGGGCAGTCTCGATAGCCCATGTGGCTTTTTACTGTCTCTATATTCCCTAATTTGCCTAATATTAAATTCGTAATTAATTTTGCACAGTGTCTGTCATATCTTTGCATTTTATCACTTAGATATTGATTATCATTTTACCAAACAATTTTATAAACGCTGTACATTAAGGTTAATAATTTATTAATTTATATTAGCTCCTGAATTAATTGTCGAGAGTGACAGAGGACTCGAACAAGGTTTAGACGTTTCTAAGTTAAATTCTAGAGTTAGAGCAATTATTTTTAGTGTACTTTTTCGCGTCGTTTATTCATATTAGTTATAAAGAAAAAAAATTAAATTTTAGATGTGGTATGAAAATTATATTGAGATCATCTTTAAACAATATAACTTTCTAAAAGAAAAACGTTCGCATTTATATTTTTTAAAGATTTCGATATAAAGAATTATATTATTTTAACCTTATAGAGTTATATACTCACTATATCTGTTTCAATTATTAGTAAATCTTATAAATAGGGCTTTATTATAGTCCCCTATAAACACAATGAAGAGCAATCATTCTATATTAATAACGAGTATTCTTTATGATGTTAATTAATGATAATTTTATATTACATCAGAAATTAAAGAAACATTTTTGAATAACGATCTTTTGTGACTTTATTTTTTATATTATATAAATTAAATCTGAAACATATTTCTTCAATTGAAAACTAATTTAAATTAATTCTAATTAAATATTTTTTTTTTTATTATTACTAATTTGAAAAAAATAATATATCACTTAATATTAAAATAAATTAAATTGTAGATACACAATCAAAGAGGTTACACAACAGTTAAAGGGTAATTGTTCACCATTATTTATAATTTTATATTAACTTTATTATCATCACTCCAATTTTCTAAAGTCTCTTTCCATTTATTAGACGTAATTTATTAAATAATAGGTAATATAGTGAGGAGTGGTATTGAAAGCGAAAGTATTGTCCGCTCTACTTTTTAGGGAGTTGATAGGGTAAGTTGCGTAGCCTATACTATCATTAAGATTGCTTATTATAAAATGTACCCATATATGAACCTTTCATTTAATATTGATCCATTTATTCCAGTTAGTTAGTTAGTTTTCAATTTCAAGGCTCACTCTTAAAGTCCCGGAGTTGTGATGGGATCATTATTTATATGTATGAGGTTATAAGATTACACAGAGAAAATCTATATATATTATTTAATTAGCAAATTAGTTTAAAATCATTAGCCATTGAAACTTATGGAATTGAGCCATTTATTAAAATTTACGAGCTCCTATTTATTATAGAAGGACCATACTAATTTATGATTATTTAAAATAAGAAAGTCTAGTGAAGTTGAAAAATTTATATTAAACTTTACAGAGGCCCTATGTAATGAGCTTTTTTATTATTCCTTATAGAGAGACTGCCGATTTATGCTTTTCATCATAATTCTTTACATTATTATTATAGTTTTTTTAATTTTAAGATTTTAAATCATCTGTATGGATTTTCAAATAAAAAAAAAAAAATTTTATTTTTTTTTTTTTTTTTTTTTTTTATACTTTTTTTTTTTTATATTTTTTTTTTTTTTGAATTAAGTTAATAAATTACTTTACTATTTGAGGAGGTTTATATTTATTCTATACAAACTTTGATTAGTAAGTGACTATATATATTTTTTTTTCCCCTAGGTGAAAGAGCTAGATTTACAGATTCTCTCTGTTTATTCGCTGTTTACTTTTATTGATTATTTGTATATATAGGTTTTTTTATTTAGAGTATGTCCCCTTGTGATTTTCATGGAATACTTTTAGTGATGGGTGTAATACGTTGCTTACTCTGGGTGACAATTACCATAAATTTATTATTTAATATACTATAGAAATTATAAATATTATAATGTGTGTGTGTATATATGTATAATTATTTGTGGTATGTGTATTATAATATATATATATATATATATATGATTATATGTTTTTAGTATTTGTATATATATATGTATGCTATGTATGTAAATATCTAATTAATAATATATAATATATATTATATTAATATATAATTAATTATATATGTATATATATATATATTTATAATATATATCTATATATATCTATTAATTTATATAAATAATATAATTATATAATATATTATTATATTATTTATATTATATATAATTAATATATTATTAATTTATATAATTATATATAAATATACTTATATATATATATAATATTATTAATTTAAAGCAAAAAAAATCAATGATTTTTTTGGAGGCAAAAGTTCAAAGATGAAAGAATCATGATTGAAAAAATCAATTGGTATTTTTATATTCTATGTGCCAATTCACCCACTTGACTTTAACTCCATCATATCTATTATTGTTATGCGTATACATTTAAAGAACGGGTTAGATTACGAATTTATATAATTGAGATGTAGGTTATGGAATTTACATTATATTTATATTTATTGACGAAGCCAAATTTAGGCGGGTATTATTATTTTAGTTTGTGATATTAGTTTTTATAGTTATAGTATATGGCATGTGTGACCATAAAAACAATATAAGTCTCATATTAATGCATGTGGGGCGCATTAATACGAGATTATACAGATGAAGTAATCATTATTTAATATAATTCTACTAAGTTCATATCTCGTTACATAAAAGCTGACTAGAATTTGGAAGTGGTGACTTAATAGTCTTACTATTCCTTTCACTCTCGCAACTAATGTATATGCAAACAACATGTACCTAAGGGTTGTCTATGCTCTGTGTTGGGCGATTGGTACATTTTAGCAATGCGTATATTGGATAGGGTGGCTTGCACATATGGCTGAATGCAGTCTGCGAATACGGCACCGCGCCAATAGGCTATTTATTAATAACAGACTTCGTCTTCTTTATATTCATTAATCGTCATATCTTTAATCGTATTTCCTCTTATTATCTCATTCCGCCGACACCGATTAGCCTTTTAAGAAGGTATCTTCATTGTCTTTACTTTATAGTGTTAGGTGATACATCAGTGCATATTCCTTCTCAAAGGAACTGTAGATTTTCTCTAGTAGCAGTCGATCACAGATTAGTGATAGACGGCACAGTCACAAGATTCATATCAGGTACAAATGTTAATACACTTTCGACTTTTAGAATATTATCTAATTTATTTACATTTATGGTTATCCTCTTCGATATTACATGCTGCATACTTTGGCCTTTTCTTGTAGCAAGATCAAGCCAGTTAGTATAAAGACCTAATTTACTATCTGATACTTTATCAAAATAAAAAAAAAATTTAAAATGCAAAATATTTTTATTATATATACTATTATTATTCATATTTGGGATTATTGTACGTATAGCCAATTTAGATTCCTTAGTGGCACATAATCTGAAAATTTGAGTTATCAACAAAGTACGGAACTGTTACATCCATCCTTTTTATTACTAAAATATATCTTAGTTATTACGCAACCTAATCCAATTGCTTTAAGATATATCTTTTTCTACTTTTAGGTATATATAGATTTATGAGAAATACAGGCCACTAACTGAAAGGATAGATTATACTCTTTGAATAAGAGCGTAGGAGTCGAAGATTACGGGAACAACAGCAAACATTAGAATATATTTATCAAAGAAAAAGTTAAAATGCTGAAAATGTTTTATTGTCATGGTTAAACGGGGTATTATTGACGGAGATTTTTCCATGCTGTATTACTTAAGGGTAATTGTAACTTCCATGTTCATCATATAGTAGTCGTTTTGGTTCGGACACATACATTTTGACAAACTCGTTTTGTTTGATTGAGTATGCCCCGTAGCCACAAATATGAATTTTTGGTTGATGTCTACGAGGATTAAAAATTTGGGATATACTTAAGAGATCGAAAGAAAATTTTTGGATAATGTATTGTGGCATAATATGAACAGATTTAGTCATCAAGCAAACTAGGGTGATCAAATTGGGTTCTCTAGAGCATACGAAGTTGTGTGAGATAATGACTGTCGGTGTTTTTTTGAAACAAGAGTGCTGCCACCACTATTGGTGTTATTAAAAACCATTCTTATACTCGAGATTAGCAGGATCAAGGTAGATTATTTGCTCCAATGGACTTAACTCATCTGGTTTGTGATTCCTGAATAATCTGTGCTTGGTAAATTTAATCTAAGTGTTTGATATTCTTCATCACTATGGAATTTAAGCTTGGGCACAGTGAATTAAAATGACCTAGACGAACTTTGTTCAATGCATTAGGATGGATATAGTGTCTTTGGGTGTTCGTGACGTATCTTAGTTGGCGTAATCAGAGATGACATAAGCACTGCGAGTACTCTTAAAACAAACAAATTCATTATATAGTGAGTGAGGAGTAGATAGAAAGAAAAAGATGGGGGGGGTGTTAGAATAGAACTATGCGTCTCCTGAGCTTTCTTTGTGCTACTACCTTCACTGCTACAGTTTTTCCCGCGAGGTCAATGTTACGGTGCATACTATCTACTTACAATATTAGTGCAGTGAGAGTAATGTGTATATGAGTGGATGAGTTGAGATATGAATATGAATTACTTGACCATATACATTTTGCAGACAAATTATCAACTATTTTATATATTTAGATGTTATTAGTGTGAGATAGCGTGATAAATTGGATGAAACTCGATTAGGATAGCATTGTAAGTTCAATAATTCCCAATTTAATTTAACAAGGCCTATCCAAGATTCAATATTATTCCTGCTCACTTACGAGTATTGGACGGGTATATATAATTATCGTTAATATAACAATATTAACATTAATCATGATACTAAGAATAACTTTGCACCAAATATGTCTTGCCTGTCATGAAAAATATCCTAACATCATATCTTATTTCCCTCTTCAAACCTTATTAAAGATTGACAGCGCACAAAAACATCCAGTTTTTTCTTTAATTAAATAGATTTCAGGAAGAACTGAAAGGAATGCCAAAATTAATATACAAAGAAATATATTTGACTGATGAAATTACTTAAGTAATGAATACACGCAAATATGGGACCATAAAATCGAAATTTGACTGTCCCAGCAAATCACCACACATTAACCAATTTATTAAGTGCTAATAAAATTCTTTATTCGGAACATCTGCATTCATTCAGGTTTCATTTGTCAAAGGCATGCCTTCGGGAAATTCGCTTTATATCTGTGTCATTTTGTAATTTGATCAGAATCTCAAAACAGCGATACCCTAGCGCGACAAGTATGATATCAAAAATATGTTATATGTATATAATTAACAATCCATCACCTAATTTGTTATTAGTATCTCAAAACTATAATGTAAATTAATATATAATATAGTGTAATACCTATATAATATTATACTAATACCTATCCACATAGTACATATTATATATAATACTAAAAATTATTATTTATTATATGGTACATACAGCAATATCGCTGAATCTATTAAACACATGCCATCTAACTATAACTATGTCACAACTAAAAACCCGCCATAATTATTGGTACTTATATCGTCAATATATTTTGGCAATACAGGTAGCTCGTGATACCGCACTTGGGAAACCGGCGAGCCGGAATAAACGATTTATCTACAATACCCTTCTCTCTAGAAATGGTGGTAAGCGGAGAGGAGCGAGCATGTCAGGCGGACTCACACACCCAGCCTAGCATCATCAATCTCTAGAGACAAAGGGCTAGTTGGCTCAAAATTCCGGATAACAAACCAGGGGGAGAAAAGTCTCTCTACCCCCCCCCTATTACTCTGGTAATCTCGCCGCAATAGCTGTTGCGCATATAGTGACCTACGCAGTAGCGTCATCGCTCATTTCTCTTTACACGTGTTTCAACTCTCTATTATGGGATTTACTCCTTCGTTCTCTTGAGACACACACCCTGTCCACAAGCTATTTCTACTATGTAAAGACCAATTATCTCGGTGGAAGGTGTAAAGTGTTGAGTTCTGTGTAATTTAAAAATATCAGATTATTTAAAGTGTAATTATACTATTATCTTACTTTGTATTACACACTTTTGTAAAATACCATGGGATTCCTCCTTTTCTGATATTTGCTCTTTACTAACTAAAATATCTCTATCTACACCTAAAATTTCCTTCCAGCGGGACCTCTTTTCAATAATTGAGAGTTCTCTTACCTTTTATTGTTAGCATTTACTACAGTTCTTAAAGGATACACCCAGAATCATTATCACCGTCTGATCGTGTATAACGGGGGCCGGAATACTAGATTAGCAAATACTTCTTATTAGCATATACTAAAGTCTTTCTTTAAAAATATATAAGAATTAGTAGACCAAACTTGTGCAACTATAAATAACTCATATATTAACTTTCATTTGAGACCTTAAATAACATCGCTATTATATATATCAAGTTTTAATCATTTAATTATTTCTAGATTATATATCTTGCTTCTTTAATAATACAGTAACATTATTTAAGCCGAATTTATATATAAAAGTATTAATCCCTTGATCTATATTTTAGCTTTATATTCTAGCTATCCTATAAACACTAAGATATTAAAGCTATACTTTTCAAATTATATCATTTAATGCAAGACATTTATTAATAACACATATAAATAACAACGCTAATGTTAAGTTCACTAGTACTATTTCACTCATTATTGTTGTTCCCACAAAGACACTCACGACCAATCCGAGACGATATGGGACATAGGAGAGAAGTGCAAAGAGATAGGAAGAACACCTGGTTAGATTGAGGTAAGATAGGAGGAAGCAGAGAGTAGTAGAGAGGAAAAGCGCATAGCAAAGGAGAAGAGAGATGTTTATACCTATTAGAAGATATCAGATATTGTTTGACACGAACGTATGAACGTGAGGCACGAAAACGAACGAGGGAAGTTGTATCAGAGAGTAGAAGTCAGTGAGGAGGGTGTGGTGAATGAGACGTATTAGTAGGCAGAACCTTGATGAGAACTGTTGACGACTGAAGACGTAGAAAGAGTTGGCTCAGCATACTCTGAGGTTATGCTATTCTGCAAACTTTTTAGCAAACCGCCCTCTGAAGACATGTTAAGTCGCCGAAGGTTAAAATCATTTTTAATAAAATATTTTGGGCATTGGAACAATAGTGGGCCCCTAGATTATGAGAAACCTTCTGCTGTGGTAAAACATACAACCAACTTTTTCTTCAACAAACTATTTTATTTTCCCAATGAATGATATTATTATCCCAATAGTTGAAAGCTTATGTAAACTTTTCACTAGTTATTTTATATTTTTTTCGTTTCGGGAAAACATTACCATTCCATACATTTATAATTGACAACGCGCAAATGAACGTATACTTTGTGTAGCTAGTTACTCTTCATGTGTAACTAATTATTTATCGTTAACAAATTTATATATAATTATAACCAGCTGCAACCAAGAGTTTACAAATGGCGGCTCCAATTCCTACACTTGCTCCAGTCACTAATGCAACACGTCCGTTCCACCTTTCCATTATTAATAAATATTTTCTTAAAAAAGTATTTGCTCCTGATCTAGATAATTTATGGAATAGCATTACTAAGACTGACTAGAATTAAAATTAGAAATATACTATTAATAATGGCAGACTTATTACAAAAATTATTGTCTTTGAAATAATCATAAATAGATTCCAGAATTAAAAACTTATTTTGAAAAATGGTATACTAGGAGAGTCGTGGTGGAAACAGACAGAAGGGTTGTGACATAGTAATAATTTATTTGTTACAGATTTCTGATATTTCAGCTGAAAAACAGCATAGATATTTCTCTGATATCCACGATCTGCCGATTTACGAATATTATATCGTACTTTATATTTATATACTTTATTTATTACATAATATTTAATATAAATATATACATTAATATTGAAACATTCTTTGAAAGAAATTACAATATATTATTTTTATATAAAATAAATGTATAAATACAGTATATTATTAATATTAATAATATTTAATTATATATATTATAATATATATATATAATATTTATATTATATAAAATAATAATATATTATATATTTATATATAATCTACAGTATTAGTTGGATTTTAAAAAATTCTACATCCCAAAAAAACAAACCAAAAAAAAGCAGAAAAAATATAGACAACAGGGCTCTATAATTCGACCTTGTTTTCTGTTAATTATTACTTTATTTTCACAGGTACGCATAATTGATTATTTCTTAGAATAATAATAAAAAATTAATTATAGGTCATAAGTTCAAAGAAAAAAGTAATATAAATTTGTCAAGTACTTATTCTAAATGTTTTTGTTAAGTAGTTACAAAATTTTCTTTTTATATAAGAGTTTTCAGCCAGCGGTTATTCATTCAATTACTTGTTCATTAGAAGTTCTTGTCTCACTAATATACAATTTGGGTTCAGTTAAATAAAAAAGCTTAAACTAATAATTACTAACTTTTCACAATTTTAATACAAAAGACAAGGTGAATTATCTTTTTAAATATGGAAATTATATTTGAAACAGGTAGATAAATTTTATTGGTATTAGAATACTATATATAATTTAGAAAAAATATAAATTTTTCACGTAGAAGTGAATTCAGGAAAAATTGAGAGATGTATTCTTTCCTCTTGCTAATAGCTCTTGAGAATATTTCATGCATAATATCATAAATAAATAATTGAACTTTGGTTTCCCAGAATTATAATTATAATTTTATATTAGTCCTCTCATTAATCTGAAAGGTAAATAAAGTTTATAAAACTAGTTAAATAAACATTGGTGAATCGATCTAATCAAGGTTCTAGTGGGGAAATTAATCACAATTTATATATATCTATTACATATTTTATTTATAGTTTCACTAGTATACTATAATACTATTAATATGGGGTCCTATACCTGTCCTAAAGATAATTTATTATACGTATCCTTATATATAACTAATAATGATATATCCGGGAGCCAGAATAGCTTACGATATAATTCACCTATAAAATCTATCAAATTAATTATTACATTACGTATTATTAAAGTAATATTATATATATATATAACTATAAATATTATTATTTTATAAGTGACATTAATTGTGTATAATTGACCAGAGCCTCCCATACCGTAGATCGCCAAGACTATAACAGCAGGATTTGGTGTTCATGCAATGGTAATTAGACATATTGTATGAATATTGACCTGCTAGCCTTTATTATTTTAAGAAGAATTTAATATAGTAGATACAGTAAGATAGAACCACAATTATGTAAACTTATTTTACAAATATATATATTTATTATCTGAAATTTATTAGAGGTGGTGATATTGACCAAAAAAAATACAGGGGCTCCAATATTATTTATTTATAGTATATATAGGTGAGCTATTTATTATATAGGGTATTGGAGGCTTTTTATTTATTTAAAAATTTCTATTTTGAGGGAAAAATAAAATAATCAAATAATCTTGATATATATTAGTTTTTTTTGGTAATGTTCAATCTCTTCAAGTGAATTACAATTTGGTGCACTAAATCAAAATAATAATTTAGATATATAAAGAAGGTAATAAAGGATAATGGTGGTCCAATATACTCAATATAATATGACAAATATTAGGGTAACAAATTGACACAATAGGTATATCTCGATTTGTCTTTATTCAAAAACTTGGATACTGTGAATTATTTATATATTCGATTTGTGGGTTGGAGGCTTGGATACTTTGGAAAAGGAATAATGATTGAGAGTATTTTTCCAATTCATGTGTGTGGAATTATTTTAATTTTACATATTAGGGTGTAGATTACGAGAACGTATATATAAATCTAAAAGTAGCTTATTCTCTAGATCCTTAAAATTAAAGTTAGTTGGAATGTATAATATTTAATATATCGGGAACAGTGTGTCGTGACACATTATATAGGATGGACATTGGAAGTCTTAATTAATAGTAGCTATCCAATGTATAATTCAGGTTAGGGTACTCATTATGTTAAAGTATATAGAGTTATATATAATTATAATATAATAATATATATGAATTAGATATAATATATATATATAATAAGGATAAATAAGAATATAAATAATTAAGATATTATTATTAAAGTATCATAAAGTAAATTTTAAGTAATAATTTAATTTATATATATATAATATTATATATTATAATATTATTATTGAATGCATAATAAATTAGTTACTGAACGTGTTGGTACATTTAGTTTTTATAGTGAGAAGATTTTTGGTATTTATTGATAATTATTCGTTTTTTGAGTGAGTATCTTTATTTTTAAGTTTGCATGGTGCAGATAATGAAGTCCATTAAACCAGTAGCAGTAAACCATTCTCATTAATGTAATAATACATAGTACCTTAATGTGGTATTTATATTCTACCCATGTATGGTTGTTTAGTTTTTAAGTAATATTTAAGTAGTAATGTTTGATAAAAACTTGCTTATGTAGGAATTAATTTTGCATATAATATTATAATAATATTGTAATTTATTCTTATCAGTTTTAGTTTATTATATATATATTTTTATTAAATACTGTCATGAAGGAATTTTTTAATTTTAATAAGTCACGAAGTTTATAATTAGAATTATAGGTAAATTAATTGTGTTTTACTCACTTTATACTGAAAGCTGAGTTATGTCTTGAAGAACACCTTATATATTTATAAAAATATATTGAGACTTGACACTTGCAATATAATAGTACAAGTCTGCATATTATATAATTATATAATGATTATATATTAGACCGTTATGATTTAAATCTATTATATTAAGTAATTAATATTTAATTCATAAAATAATTTATAAAATCATTTTATATAATTTATCTAATGATAAATTTAACTTAAACTTTACAGTTATATTAATAAGTATTAAAGAGCACTTACTCAAAGAAAATCCATTGGGTTTAAAAAGGATTAAAAAACAAGCACACTTTATAGATATAAATTTAAGATGAGTTATATTTTACATACTTAAATAGAATATATAATTATTAATTTCTATTTGAGAAATTAATGAATATATCAATAAATAGATAATTAATGATACCATATAGAAGAGATCAGGTACAATTAGCCATTTATTTTTTTATAAAATCAAACACTGTTAACTTATATACTATTTAATAACAGCGCTTCTAATAATCCATGGGAGTCATCTCTGTGATTAATCGTATCTGTTGATTTTATCATATCTGGGGCTTTGTATCAAAAGATTTTCCAATATCTAGGTTACTTTTCATATCTGAATTTCCATACAGTGAATTGTGAGTATTTTCATTATTGTCTTATATTATTTACATGGATAATTACTTCAAACAGCTAAAAGTAATTAGAATTAAACTCTGTAGGGTAAATTCAAAAATTAAATTAAAAAAAATGTATATATCTAGCGGTGCCGAAATATTCCTTTAATTTTACTTTTATACATTCAATCTTCACGTATTCATGAGAGCAATATTTTTGGAACTACTCTATACGTCCTCCGACACTCACGACACTCCTGATTATGTATAATCTCTGATTGATTCGCTGCATAGAGCTATTTGTATATTAGTAGGTATTTTGATATATAATATAGATTTTTCAATGTTATAAATAATCAATAATTGTGGAGGATTGTCAAATACTAAGGCTAAGGTCCACGTTATTTTTAACGGTGTATATACATGGTTTACATGTGAATTTTAAGTTATCTCTATAGGGGTTGTATTTGTTGGCAGCTGGAATACCATCCCATCTATCTCTCGAATATCTTCACTCATGGTATAAATTAGGTAGTATTCTATTATGGTTAAACTATTAAGATTATATTGCTCCTTCTTCTACCAGTGCGAATAATTGAGTCGCGAGTAAAAGAGTTAATCCTTGCGGCGTTGGCTTTCTTCACACACGTTAGGGCTCCTCATATTATAATGTTACAATTCGTGTGACTATAAATCATTGGAATATAATTGTTAGGTTTTATTTAATCATTTTATTCTGGTAGTGTCAAATCCTGATTATTTACTTTGATCATAAATATATATTTCTCATATTATGTCAAAAATCTACTGAATGGATCTACCCTAATGACAGGATGAACTTTTAATGTAGATTTCTACAATCTTCAAAACATCTCTAATTTAATTTTATTCAGTTACCCTTACTTTGGAATTTCTTTTCACTTTTCTGTTACTCTTAAAAGCCATTTCTTTTCCTCATGGGCCAAATTCAACGGGTTTTGGGCTTTCAAAGACATACTGTGGCAGTGGACCCCTTGGTTTAATTTATTCATCACGAGTGAAGGTTGCTCCATCTGTAGTAACAGGGCGTTTTGGTATTAATATTCAATACAATTTACCTCCAGTAATATTTTCACGATTATATTACCTCGTTTGCACGCTCAGGGGACAACTTGGTTCTAATATATAGTGAATATATCTCTCACACTCGCACTACTTCAAACTGAACATCAGGGCAAGATAAAACATTTAACAATTTATTAGTAAATGATCACAATCCTACTCCTGACTAGTTCATACAACAATTTTGTTAAAGCAGGCCGATGGATGTCCCTAACTCTTGACAATTAATTTCTAGTTAACGGAGAAATCTAATCGCTCCGTATTAGCAACCTAGACATTGGTAAGTCAATATGGTAAGAATAAGAATAAATAGTTAACAACAGTGAAAAGTGTAACGCTACTCAATCGTCAGTATGCCCACGATAAGGTCACGACAGAAAACACACCAATAGAAATAAGATTATTTACAAAGATATTGCTTTCTAATAGGGAACATTCGAAAATACTTTGAATCGGTTATTAAAATCTAACCTTTAGAGGCCTAGATTCTTCATCTTTATACCTTAAAGAAAGGCGGAGGAGAGGTACTCACGTTCGGGTACAATTGTTGGCTCCCACCAGAGACGTTATCCTACTATTCGGTAAATACCGACATCCAAAACGTATATTCATAATCAGGACTTAAATTATTCATTCTCCATGGTTCATCAAATAATGTACGCGTATCCACACGTTACACTATTTTATAATTAATACACTTCGAGAAAAGTACTGTTCAATAAAGATAATTTGAAGAAACGGGCAGGTCATCCTAGCAAGTAAATTATTATTAATAAAGAAACAAAATTATATTATTTTACTTTTTTTCGGAATTTCAGCCTGAAAAATTAAGTTAATATGTTGAATATATTGTGTGAATTATATAGAATTCAGTAACTTTTTTTTTTTTTCTATTATTATAGTATATTTATATTTTTATTTGTAAGTATAACTTATTTGTTATTTACATAATTGAGAGAATATATTACTCTTCTTAGGGTTTATTTTACACCGCATCACACGTTTATTCAGAGAATTTAGGAAGTTCGAGGTCACACGTCATGACCTCTTAGCTCTGTGAGAATTCTGTATGGGAGGGATGACTAAATGCACTCCAACTCCTCGCTCCGCGCTCGGATGAAGTTCTATACATACGGAAGGGAGGACTCTCTTCATCCATAGTCACGTTTTGGTTACTTCTGGTTGTTATGCGGGGTTTATAGTTTCTCCAGACATCCCTCCGGGGTATTTTGAAATACAGTCCGCCATTATATAGATAATACCTCCCGAGCCCGATTCGGCTATTTCGAAGCCTATCACTATAATTTTGGTGAAATATTTATTGTGTTTTATTTATTTGGAAAATTTTTAAGTTATTTTTATTTTTAGAGTAGGGTTACTCAAGAGCCGACGGGAGAGACAGAGGGGGGGGATTTTGATTTATTTATTCACCGCTGGAGGGGATTGAGTCTGAGAGGAACCCCGCGTAACACCACAAAAGACCAATAGAATTGACGGATTCGGAGACATCCCCGGAGGGGATGTTAGGATTTAGTTCTCTCACCTCCGTACGTTCACTGGAAGTAGTGTACTCGTAGAAGACCACAGACTCTAGCCATTTTCTATTTATGTCATAATTAAAATTCTTAGGGTTATATCTTAGATTATTTAATTATAATATTTATAAAAATTTACTTATTCTAAATATAATATTTAGAGATTAAAAAAAAATTTAGTACAATTTCCCATGCCTTAGAATTATTTTATTTTACGCTGTTATTTCCAAATATTATTATTATATATAATTTATATTTAATTACTCTTCTAGGACCTGTTCACTGTATCTTCTATTTTATTACTAATTAACTTATGATGATATTATATAAATATAATATAAATCTTATTTATAATATAGATTTAGATAATTTATTATATTATTTATTTATAATGATATATTGAAATATTTATTACTTTTATATTTATTTTTAATTAATTTTATTTTTCATGAATATATTAATTTATATAATAATTATTAATTATTAAATATTTTTCTCTGATGATTTATTTATTAATTATTATATTATATAATTATTATTAATTATAATTATAATTATTATTATATATTTTATTATTTTAATATTATTAATAATTTTATATTATTTATATTATATTATTAATTATATATTATTATTAATATTTAACTCATGTATTGAGCGGCAACGTTTTTAGAGTTTAATTGCTTTCTATCCTGAACGAGAATTATTGGTTAGTGTCTCAAATGTAATTAAAAATAAACTTATTCTCTCGGCTTAAATTGTCGGGACCACGGTCTGTTACATTTTAAACACTATAAGCTCAAAAAATATAAAAGTAAACACTCTTTCTCTCATTTAAGCATTATTCTACACATATTTTTTTTCATTTTGTCATTCTCACATCCAGTTTACTAAAGGCAAAATTAAATCTCGGCCTTTTTCCCAGGAGCTCTTCAGTAAAAATACGATCTCATATTACACACACATATCACTTAATTAATATCAAGGTTCTTAATGACAAGACGACAATTTGTAGTTAAATTTCTTACAGAGTCCAGGAATATAGTAAAATTACTATAATAAAATTTTTAATTTTATATATTTTGGTATTTGATTTGGGATAATTAATTTCTACATATCATTTTTTGAATTTAAAATACCTAGTTTCATTTGTCGTTAATATCATAAAAGAGCTTCAAGGATATTAAAATATTTCTCTTCAATGTATACAAGAAAATCGACAGTAAATTTAGTTACGGTCATAAATGTGTAAGTTTTTCATTTATATTAACTTAAGAAACATATTCTTTAGATCGTTCATTAGCACTCTTTATCTTCATCGCACCATTATTGAATAAAATATAAAATTTGAAAACAATATATATAGATTAGCATTAGCGCAATAAAATAATTTTTTCCATATAATTTATACATAACATAACCTTAATTCTTTTTGGACATCGACCATAGATAAGTTTGAAAAGCTGTTTTTTTGACCTTCCCAAAAGCATTATTTAAACTCTTTCTCACACATATCAGAAAAATACGAACTTTTATAGATTTCACAAATATAGTAACTGTCATCCCCATACTAAGAGTATTATACTTAGTATCGTGGGTAGCAATAGGTTGGACGTAGGTATCGTATGGCGTCTATGCGGGATGGTATGTGCGAATAAAAATCTACATGTGGAGTTTACCGTGTTACGGGAAATAAAAAAATAACACACATATATATAATTTTAATTATATATCGCACACACACATCACAATCAAACTCAACTAATCACTAATAACACACACACTCACACACAGTACTCATATATATATATATATATATATATATACATAACCAACACTACTACTAATAAATTTATAACCTATACAACATACACACACACACATAGTTGCACAAAGGAACATATAGTAGCCCCAAACAAATTTTATCTAGACGTGTACTTACCATGTGGACATATACCATTCTTCTTATCATATTTCCCATTTTGAATATTATTATTTAGAATCTAATTGCCATTTAGTTGTAATTACATACTTTTACTATTATTCATTATATGGAACACTATTAAATGCAAATTACCTGTACCTACTCCACCTATATTTATACCTTATTTATATTATTTTTGCATATTAATATATTTAAACTTCTTCATCAAAGCCTTATATGTGGGGAACCTTATCATAAATCTTATTGTCACTAAAGTTCTTAATAACATAATTTAATTAATCAATTATATGGTTAACGTCCTACTGTTTTAAATGCATCAAGATAATGTATATTATTATTACTATATATCAGAGTACTTTATTATCAAAGTCTATTTATTATCTTGACAATAGACACAAAGTAACAAGGCTCTACTATATCCTTTAGAATATCATAGCTGGGAGTCCGTACAATTTTTATGAAGTATTTTATTTAGTTTGAGAAGAGATGAGCAGGAAGTGAGTTATCAGGAAACTAAAAAGTTTGTTTATGTGACTCATAACGACAGAGCAGAGGTAGCAAGAGCGGATTTTACAGATATTAAGTGAGCAGGTAGTTAGGCAGGCAATTAAGTGGTTCACCTAGGCAGGACAGGATTCGAAGTCAGAATTAGAAATGGGACAGGCTTCGGAGTCAGAATTGAAGGTTCTGGCAGATGATTATTTAAGGAGTTAGATAAGACAATTTAGAATATTAAATAAATATTATTAAATAAGATTTTTGAGGATCTACAGAGTATATATATCTAGTATAGCTTACTGTTTGACCTGCTTAAGTACAGGTATTTCATAACTGGTTCACTTCCAGATGGGTATAATTAGTTAGGGAATACAATAAGATAAGAGTGCAAGAATGGTAATAATTGAGCTTTTCTATAAAGGGAGTAGACTGAATAAATTGCTAATATTGAGTAATAGACTCTATATGTAGTAATTAATAATTGATACTCATTATATTAGATAATATTGAGAACTATTTCAAAATATAAGAATTTTAAAATAAAGATACGAATATTGAGAAGATTATATTATTCATTATACAGGTAGCGCAGAGTGAGTGAGTATCGTGGATATCGGATAGATATAGAGAGATTGAAATACTTACGGAAATGTTTGATTATCTAGAAGTAAGTGAATTTTTGAGCATCGGGATGGTTATGACAAACATTTTGAATATGGGCATAGAAGATCAGTTATAGAAATTAATAGCAGATTCACTTCTGCACAGGATGATCTTGAGATTCGAGACGTACAAGTTAGACAAAGCCTAGTGGAAAGAAGGTGCACTCGACTTTTTACTTTCTCGCGCGGATTTACCTATGTGTTTTGTGCCAGGTCAAGAATGGGGGAGTAGTGGCTTTACGGTGTAATTAGATAAGACTTCACACGGATTCAAGGCAGTGTAATAGTACTTTTTCGAAAGTAAATCTAACGTATTTGGATTCTGGTGTAGGAGCTTATCGATGAGAGTTAGGTCTCGGATAGAAGAGCTGTCTCCTGAAGCAAGAGGTAGAGTCATAGGTTCACTTTGAGAAGTCGATGATAAAACGCGTCGCTTGAGATCTGAGTACTTTTAACTTCTCACGTACAAATACATCGAGAGATACTCTCTGGACGAGTATAGGTATGGTTATCTACATGCTCCACAAATAAAATATCATAAGTAATTCGATTGCGGAGGATGTGGAGAAACGATAAAATCTGGGACTCAACTAACGGAATAAGGCTAAAGAGGATCATACGTCAACAGGTAAGATAGGGATGGTGTGGGAGAGAATAGATTTAAGGAATAAATTATAGTACTAGTTAGTTTATTGTTATTTACAGGTTTCATAATTGAATGTATAGGCATTATTTAAATTAAAAATAGACAAGCATTTTCGAGTATATTACTATAATGTATTTTAACAAAACAAACTGCTTTAAGCTCATTGTAAGAAATAAACATTTTGCATATATGATTTAGTTGAATATAATTATAATTACATTTTATTTAAATGCGTTAAATATCGTAGCTTCAAAATAATTTATGCAACTATCTTGGAGGTCGAAAGGTGTTGGATTTAAATGAAGAATTTAAAACATTCGGAAGAAAGTAGATCTACAGTAGCAGTGAATATGACATATCGCGGATCTATTTTCACTCTCTATTCTCAATCAATACACATTCCAACGCATAACAATCAGAGCAGATTAGTAAGGGGATGTGCTCGAGATATTGGATCGAACTATCATAATTACAAGTGCTATATGACATTACACATAAGATTCAATACTTAATACATTCTGATTACTAACATTCAGCATGAACTTCTTAATATACATTCATCATTAATCATTAATATCTTAGAACATTCAGTGCTAGGGTTACATTTTATATCCATATATACTATACCAATACATCGACACATTAGCCTATTGGATGTCACTCCTTTAATAGGACTCTTTCTGCCAGCAAAGTGCATTACGACTTAGGATTACTACACTGCACAGAAGTAATGGATGTAAAAGAAATCTAAGACACGCATGTCAACAGTCAGACGTCAAAAAGAGGTATAAGCCGCTAGCCATAATTATGGTTGACTTCTTCCATTTACTTACTGAGAATAGCATTAGAGGCATTCCGTGTGCTCGGCTCAATTATCAGATGGACCCATAGTAGTTTCTGCATATACAATAATTCTCGTCTCTCACCTTAACTGGAGAATCATTTAATCGTGTGGATTATGACCCGAGAGTATGGAGTCCCCTTCAACGTTAATTCGCACCCCACAAGTCGATACCAGATGTGCACATTTCTATCTCAGGACGCCTATAGGAGGTATTAATAATTCTCATACCATACGTCACATCTCTCATAGGCTCCCTTACAAACATCCAACAACTACGAACAACTCCTATTATGCACACTTGTTTGCCATACATGTCTCAAAATTCGCACCTCAACGCTCTATCTTGCCAATGGCATTTCACCGTTTTTTCTGCATATCTAATATTACTAACTATTTGTTGGTGTCTCCCATATCTCTCAGTCGCGGACAATACTTCGCGTATTTCACCTAACATACTTTACCACTATACATGGCCTAGTTAACATCGCTCATTGATACTATTCACTGGGTTTTCTATTACTTATGACTTTCCTTGCTTCTTTGCTACAAATCGAAAAAACTCAATGCTTATTAACTAGGTATGCGCCTAGCTCTTCAACTACCTTTAATTTAGAGTCTAATTTTCATCACGATATACACAACCCACTAGATTCCGCTAATTTTTAACACTCTTATATAACTACGCTTTATTTCATATACAGTCACCTAAATTTTCTTTTTTCTTATTCTCTCTAAGAGCGCAGCTGAACTACTCATGAAATGCTACTTAAAATTTGATAATTTATATTCTTTATTCTGAAGATTACACTTTATTTGGTGTGGATTTGATATTATTTCTACTTTTACAACTCCTTCTTATACTATTACCATAGTCTCACCATAGTGTGCGGAGTGAGAGTGACTTACACCAACAAGAACGTTCTTATCAGAGTGAAATTCACTATTACTGACACTCTCTCAATACTCACATCTCACCATTTCCCTTACTGTGGTACCACCTCCCTTGGTACCGTCCATCTCGCAACACTAATCAGAAAATTTTAACTCACCACACCTAGCCTTCGCAATTTAGTCCACTAGGTTCTATACATCTACATATTTATATCAGTACTCTTGGCATATCATCCTGAGGAATACAATAGTTGGCCCCTTCTCTTATTGCTTTCATTCCACATTAGACTATAGTTACCTACACACTTTACTGTTGATGAGACACTCCCAACATCTCTTACTAAACCTCATCTCCATTGCATCCATTTGATCTAAATCAATGATCTTCCATTATCTGCTTGGATATGTCCTCACTCACAACCAAACCTTACTGGCTACAGTTTTCAGCTCTTTTCAACCCGTTTTTTTCTTAGCTCCAAAACGCCACTTATCGTAATCAACCGACAATTCTTGCTTCTAACCTTAGTTACTCCACCTTATCACTCACATTCGCACATTACTTTAACTTCCATCAGGGAGGCCTCTACAATACAAAAACTAAAAGAGGCAATCCCCTGTTAGGGGCAGAGGATTAAATATTTAGAGTACCGAATCTCATTACGTACCGTGGTCTCGGATTTCACAGTGATTATTACATTCAAATTGATTCCTATAACTCAGTTGATTAACTCAATCTTACATCTCGATTACCTTTTTTATGAAAAAAAATCACGATTTTTGATTTTTTATGGCAAATTTTTTTTCTAAATTAATGAATTATTACTAGTTATCATCTGATTAATCATAAGTATTTAGAAAAGAAAACCTCTAGAAATTCAGCATAACAGAATTTTTGTAACTCTATAACCGTCATATGTAAAAACACTGCCACACATTGCTCATCAATGTAGTTTCTAAACTTACTAATTTTTCAATATTTAAAAAGTAAAATAATAACAAACTAGATTTTACTTCGAGCTCTTATTAAGTTTAATTTACCTTATTACGATAGCTATCAAACTTATATATCACTTACTATCGAACATATTACTTATCTTAAAACTTTAGGATATATCTAAACTCAGGTTATCGAAATGTAACTAAACTATAAATTCATTAATAGGATTTATACTAAACTTTTAACACTAGCGGTCACATCTAGATTCTCATTCTAAAATTTTATCAAAATAATAATTAAAATAAGGCATATTTTGTGCCTTAAAAAAACGTCAAAGACAACTATCATCCTATCTATTTAACCTCTATCCTAAACAGGATACATTTTAATTTTTCTAATTCTCTTTCATTTTTATTTTTTGATGGCAAAAGTGTGTGTGTGTGTGTGAGAGTGGGGATGTTACCTCACTCTCATCTACTCATCCCCCCCCATTTTATCAAACCACCTACTTTCCTATCTCTGTTATAAGATCACAGCCATAAATAGAGTTTCATTGGTATATTAATTCATCTACAGTCACTCTACTATCTCTGTCAAATTCTTATTATAAACTACCAATATTTCAATAATTATTCCACTATTTAAAATTCCTACACTTCAGAATCACATCACATCATATATTTTATTCAATTAATACTCAGAGTCATTACTTACTCTGCATCTCTTAACCCTCATAGTTATAAAATTTAAATAACTTAATGTAACTAATAAAATAGGATCCATCTATCCCATTCCTATTCTAAACTAATCATTTATATTTATTTAGGTAATACATCTCAGATATATAATATGTACTTATATACAACTTCCTACATCTCCAAATTTCCCTATATCAAATCAAAATTTATCAAATATAAATAATTAATTCAAAATTGTTCATTACATATTACATTGAACAAATAAATTATATGGTAAAAAACATGAGATTTTCTCCAGAAGCCAAACTGCTTTTCGATTTTTTAGTAATCAATAATTATATTCAAGATTAAGGCACGAGATGAAGGAGCCTAAGATTACTTAAACTATAGTAGAAACAGTCGAAAGTGATGTACTTTAAAAATCTCTATTGATGACATTATTTTTAATAAAAATGTTTTAAGTACAGGGCCTTAAAATTGGCAGTTTAACGCATTCCTTTTTTACGGTAAAAATCTAATTATAGAATTAATATATAATGAATCTTTTTCCAGTTATTAACTTGCAATTTCAATTGAGAAATAATTAGTTATTCAGTATTTAATTAAAAATAAATTAAAGTATTTAATGGTTAATAAGTTCTAAATTCTCATTAACCTCTATAACCTCACCTAGCATATACTTTCATTGTTATATAGTTTATAATATTAAGTCTATTTACAGTGCATCTTGTTGTATTGTAGGTTCATGGACTCAATTTATTAGTCTGGCTTAGTCATAAAAGGTTGTCTAGGTATAATTACAATTTATATAAAGGATATAACGTGAACTACTCAATTGCTTTAGCCCGATATTTAAGACAAGGAATCTTTATCATTAATGTACCATGATATTAAATTAAAATACCTCACTTAACATTACACATATTAATTTAGACTAATTTAACTTTTTTCGTTTACTGTGGCATTAATGGCACATTGATCTGCGATTTTCTTATTTTACTACAAATTATCACACTTGCAACCTAATTTACTTGAACTATTGGCCAAGAGTTAAGGTATGATCTATTTAATTAAATATAAGTTACGTTCCTATTGCTAATTTACGGTATAATTTGAATGTGTAAGGCTTATGAAGGGACATCATTTGAGAGACAGATACAAAAATTTCTATTCGGATTCTTCTAGTCTAACTTACACAACGTGAAGGGGATCGAGTATAAAAGCAGGTAATTAACAACAGTATTGAATATACCATAGGACCATTCTCTCATATATCTATCTAGTCAATAAATCGACCTCAACAAATACTTTATACACCTTAGTCACTTATTTATTATACATACTTATTTAACGATTTAGGTAGCTTATTTAATAATTAGTTGAATATATTATTCTGTTACTATTTTCATATATTCACTAAGAAAGGAGTCTCTTTATAATAATTATTATATCTTCATTTACTACCATGCTATTCCATGTTATTTATTTCACCAAATTTTTGGTCTTAGATTCTTTATATGGTATAGTAATTATTATAATTAATTAGCTCCCTGTTTTATTAATTTTTCTATATTAAGAGACAATGATGCATTTAGTGTAAAGCATTTTGTATATTATTAAATTATAATTTTAGTTTATTTATATTTTTAATTGCAACTAATCATTATTTGATTCTGATTTAGAATTTATTTTAGTAGTGTTTTTACCTTATACTATATTCAAATTATATAATATATTTAGATGCGTACAATTTATTATTTCTTGATAAGCACTTAATTGAGTGTAAATGGGCATTAATTTATTTTATTATCTATTGATTTTTCTAATTATATTTTTGGATTTAAATATATTATTTATATTCCTTCATTATACTTAATAAATTAATAGAAGAAATTAATTTATCATCCCAAAAATTTTTTGATCAGCCTAAAAAATTACTGTTATGCTAAATTTATCTAACATTTACTTTAAATAAACTTTAATACAATTTAAATATTGATAAGAAAATATTTATTTTATTTTATATTATTATTGTAAATATTTATTCCTTGGTTTGCTCAGAACCCAATAAATATAGAACATGACTTTTTATACTACTACTACTGCAAATTATAAGATGAAATATATATTTCAACCTATTACGGGAGGCATTGACCGAATGCTCATATGTATTAACAAACGTAATATAATTGTTTTCGGATTGTTCGGGAATAGAAGATTTTCAGGATATAGGGACATAAAACCGGGTAGGGGGTAAGTAGGTTTATATTCTGTACTTGCATTAGAGGAGGTTTTTTGGGTCTCAATCATTCGTTATTTTCATAATGGATATTGATTATCGAGGTTAGTTATTTAGGTGCATGGATATTATATACAGGGTGCTCTGAAAAGACGTCTCGTCACGTATTTTAGAGTTATGTATACTAATTAAATCGCGCGTTCATATGAGTTAGGGGTGTGTGCGTATTTTATATGTGTTGTGTATGACGGTGCCTGTTATTATGTCACATGAAATTTCTTTCCTCGGGTACATTGATATAGACAGATTTAGTGTATAGGGACATGAATAAAACTAAGGAGGAAGAAGTATTTCAATTGTCACATGGATTATAGGGAGTCATGTTATTTAACGAGGAATATTTGGAGGCTATTACAAGCACTCTCACAGATACATAACAGTAATTTAATATATTTTTTTGTGAAGTTAGTTCTGTCTGACATTTTGGTTTATTTTCGAAATTTGTATTTGGAGGTTAATATTTGGTTGTTATCTTGCTTTGTTGTAGTCTTAGTGTGTATGACCTTAATCTCTGGTATATATTTTTATTTAGTGGGCACTTACTGAAATATATATTGCCAAATGTAAATATGGTAATTGAAGTAGACTGATTAAGTGTTGATAAGTGCGTGTTTGTGTTAGACAATGATTAATTTAGGGATCCATAATAGGTTTGACTTGGTTAAACAGGTCACAATTATTTGTAATTCCAGAGAGGGAAGGTATAGGTAGTTGGTAATGTTTCTTCTCACTTAGGTTCAATTTGACTGCGAATGACAGTCTCTTGATAGAGGCTAATTGAATGGAGCTTCTTAACGTACTACAAGGATATTTATATTACGTTTAGGCATTATTCAAGTGAGATTTATGACTTTATATAGTATCTAAATTTGAAGCATTACGGGATTGGATTCCACTCCTTGAGTCTTTGTTAACTTAAGTCTTATGGGACCATGATTGTAGTGCATCAATTTGTTTGATGAGAAAGAAATAATCAATAGAGTGGAGGTCAGTAACCTTATAGTAGCACTTGAAGCATAATTTTGTGTGTCTTCATGGAGATCTGTTAATGTAAAGTACACACAAGGATGACAAGGAGAGAGCGATTCGATTAGATATTGGAAGTAAGGGCTGAATGGGCGATTTGTTAGATCTGTGAAGGGGTGTCAAAGGGACCAATCTTCGAGGTTTAATGTTTATTGAGTGGTTGAAACACTCTCTGAAATATATGATGAGTTCCACTGGATATATTATTAAATCTTTACTATACAAGGTTTATTATGTTTATGTAATTTGGAAAGGGATATAGATCGGTGGACTTAATTTGACTCTAAGAGTTTATGTAAGTTTTAGAAATATTATTGAATTGCTAATTAATATGGTGATTGCTGAGTTAATTAAAATTTCTGAGTTTGGTAGTTCAGTGTTAAGGGACTTAAAGATTTGACCATTTGCGTTGATGGTGATTTAACAATTTGATGGATTATTGTTTATTTATATTTAAGAGTTAATGTTTATTATGATAACATCGAGTTGAGTAAATCATAATTGGGTTTACTTGTGGATAAATTGAGTAAACGTGTTTGAATAAGAAACTTTACAGTTTAAATTATGGATATATGTTTTTCTTTTGATATTAAGATATTTATCATATATGTTTAGCTGTTCCATTCTTGGATATCTACGTATTAGCGCTTGGTGGAAATTTTCGTGGTTGACTTTCTGAAATACCAGCATGATATTAAAGATAGGTATAATAAGAGGGAATGAACGTATAGAGAGTATGGGGTGTTGGAGATTGGGGTAAATGAGAGAATAAATGAAAGGTACGTTTGAAGAGTGTTTGGTTCAGTTTGGAAAGGTATTGAAATGTTGACAGACGGGCGGGAACGGAGGGTATTAGTGGATAAGTGATTTGGGAAGCGACTGGATGGGAGACCGAAGAGAAAAAGTGGAATGAGGCAGAAAAGGAATGCCTGGGAAGGAGAGAAATTGAGTTTGGCAGAGGTTTGAGAAGAAAGGGCTATTAAGACAGGAGTGAATGGTGGTTTTTTTAAGCGAGGTATGTTTTTAGCCCACCTTGGGCAAGAATGACCCCAACATGTGACGAAGACGGTCATTAGGTTGAATGGGTCATCGTCGGTCCGCCGTGAAGCTCTAGGGTGGATTTTTCTGACTGGCGACGAGAGTTCTCACGAATTGGTATAAAGGGGGGAATAAGGCTGGGCTTTCTTTTCTATACTCTTCTATTATTCTTCGTACTATTCTTTTATGTTTCCGGTATATTGTTACGCACTTTGGCCTCAGTCCTGGGGAGATGATGATTGGGTGGTGAGAGATATGATGACTGATGATGATGATGATGATGAAATGATGATGATGATGATGATGATGATGATGATGATATGAATGATGTCAAGATATAAATAATGTAGTTGATATGATGGATGATGATGATATGATGATGATGATGAGTGATGAGAAATATATATATATATAGTATATAATATAGTATCCCATATGATAATATAGTATATATTATAGTATATATATAGATAATATAGATACTATAATAATTATAATATATATAATATTAGTATATATAGTATATGATATTCTACCATTCTACACCAACCTCGTCTGGTTAGACCTTTCCCTGTCATTGGCCAGCATCTTCTTAGTCCTTTGGCTCGAAACTATTTATCTTGGAGCCTCTAGAAAACTCTTTCTCAGCCCAATGGTTCTCGATGTCTAGTCCTCTTGAGGTATATACTCAAGGTGGGTTTTCAACCCTTTCAAGGAACTAGCATCTAAAATCTTCCATTATGGCCTCCAAAAGCGCTCTCCCAGAAAGCTCTTCCAGGAGATCCGTGTTTCTATGCGCAAAGTTTCGTGCTGGTCCCAGCGCTTTTTTCAGCAGGAAAAAAAAAAAACGAGGAGTAAAAGGGCCGGTTGCTAGCCCTCGTCGTCCTTGAATGCTGCGAAGAGATTCTTCTCATGTCCTGAGCTGCCGTCAATATCCATTCTTCTAATAAAACCATATATGTCTATATATTATATATATATATAAATATAATAATATTATATATATATATATATATATAATATTATATTATGTTATATATATATATATATGATATAGTATAATATTAATATTATATATTATATATCATATATTATATATAGTAAGGCCATCCGCTTCCATCGATTGTGGTGACGTGTTTGCATGCGGCGGAAAGCAATAAGAGACGATTACAAAGCTCATCGTGTGGACTCGGTGGTACACCGGTATGAGTGAGTGGCAGATAGAAAGGGACATGTTTGTACGGAAAGATTAGGAGTCTGTTATCTTGTTACTTGGTACTTGCAACATATTCAGAGTACTTGTACTTGTACTTGTACTTGAAAAAATGTAATTGAACCCAATTCGAATAGTATATTTATTAATATATATATATATATATATATTATATGTATATATATATAATATATATATATTATAATTATAATTATATAAGTTATATATATATATATAAAATATATATAAATATATTATTATATATATATATATATATGTGTGTGTGTGTGTGTGTGTGTGTGTGTGTGTGTGTTGTGTGTGTGTGTGTGGTGTGTGTGTGTGTGGGGGTGTGTGTGTGTGTGGTGTGGTGTGTGTTTTTTTTTTTCCGCACCGCACCAGTAGTTTTCTCGTCGCACCAGAATAAACGCACGCACCGCACCGTAAGCGCACTGCACCGCACGCACCGGTGATTGAAGCCATCCTAAGTGTTTACGTATGTTATGTGTGGGTAAGTTTGGGCTGCTTACTTTCTTGAGTTGTCAATTAAATAAATTAGTACATTGAATAATTTTTCCTTCACTTTGATTCATTCTCTTCATTTTATATTTTCAAATGTGATCAATAAATGATAAAGGTTTTAGTATAAATGATAATGAATTATTGTTCGATATATAAAATAATATTAATAAAACTCTAAACGTTTAAATGTTTCATCAAAAATGAATGAAGAAATATTTCCAACAATAAAATTAAATTAAATTTTATGTAATTTATTCTGTTGTTGGAATTTTATTAATTGTTTTTCTGTTGCAAGCCTATAAATAGTATTTTTTAACGTATTTCTGAAGAGCTCTGGGAAAGCGAGTTTTGAAGCTAAGTGGAAGAAGATGCGGTTCCATGCACCGAAACACTCAAGAAGCTAGCAGTGGCAACCATTGAGCCGGGAAATAGTTTTCTAGAGTGCTCTAGGATTAAGAGTTTCGGTGTTAGATGGAAGAAGATGCTGGTCCAACTGTGAGATAAAAATAATAATAATAATAATAATATAATAATAATAATAATAATAATAATAATAATAATAATAATAATAATAATAATAATAATAATAATAATAAAAAATAATAAAATAATTAATAAATAATAATATTTTATTAATTATTAAACAATTATAATAAATAATATAAAAATAAAGATCTTAAATAATCCTAAAAATAATAAAATAATAATATAAAATAATATAAGTAATAATAGTATATGTCTAATAAACTAATAATAATAATAATATATAATAATAATAATAATATATAATAATAATAATAAGTAATAATATAATAATAATAATAATGATAATGAATAATAATAAAAACCTCAAAGATGATAATAATAATAAAATAATAGTAATGTTGATGTAATAATAAAATTAATAAATAATAATAATTAATAATTTAAAATATAATATATATAATAATAATATTTATAATATTATATATGTAATATGATATAATATATATATATAGTATATATATATAATTATTATATATATTATATATATATCTAAATTATATTTCATTATTAATGAGCCTAGTTGCTTTTTATTCAAGATTTTCATCTGATACCTTTAAATATTTGAAATAAGTATGAAATGAAAAAAATTTGTTCAAACTGTTATTAAAGACGTACAATATGACATGATCTTTTAAATTCTATATTGAGCATTTTACAAATATCGACTTCAATTTCTCCTAAAATGTTCTTCAGGAAAGACAAAAGTAGAAATTCTTCCATATAAAAACTCTGTCGGTAGAAGAACATTTCAGTCATTCCTTAGAATTTATATGTATGCAATAAAGTAACAGACTCATTTGTGACATTGGATTGAAATAAGTCAGTGTACAAGTTTTCAATTTTATTTCAACACAAATTTAAAAAGTTGCTAACCTGTCTTAGATATTTATATATCCTTACAAGTTTTGAGCTTTTTCTGACACAAGTCATGTACCTTATAAGTTTCATGGTGCAGATAAATAAGTGTTGTTTTTTTTTTACTTTTTTTCATTTTTTAGTGTCTGAGATGATGCATGAATTAGGATGTGAACGAGAAAGATACGGAATATGAAACTATTAAAAATTATATTGATAAATAATAAACGTGATTTTCATTGAGAAAGAAAATGGCTTTTAGAGCTACAGAGTGAAAGAATTCAAGGTAGGGTAAAAAATAATGTTTTTGGGTAAAATAAGTTCCGTATTGGTTTTTGTTTATATTAGATTTTGTGTATATATAGACAAAACAATCGAACCGAAACTTAAGAGGCAGGTAAACCGAACCTAACTTTATGGATCGGAACGGATGCAATAGAAACTCAAACCTAACCTAATTGACTCCGACGATGCAGTAAATTTCGACCTAACCTACATGAATCAACTTTGTCGTAACACTGCTTCTGTTGTTTTCGGTTAAGGATTTTTCACTTCAGAAAAATATTCCCCGAGACTCGGTGAAATCACGTTCGTCAAAACGTAAAGATCGTAAAATATATTCAATAATTGAACAATTTTTTTATTTAATATTTTTTGATCCTTTTATCACAATGAATTTATTGTAGTATCCTAAAGTACCAATATTGAAAAACAAATCTAAAATATATAATATATATATTTAATATATAATATATATATATATATATAATATAATATATATATATATATATATATATAAATAATAATATAATATGATATATATATAGTATTAATATATATAAATATATATATATATATATATTATATAATATTATATATATATATATATAATATATATATATATATATATATATATTTATATATTTTATATATATATAATATAATATAATATATAATTATATAATATTATATATATAATATATACTAATATATATATATATATATATATATATATATATATACTCACCATGAACTTATAAACGAACCCAAGTAAGTTCATAACATTGCCCAAACATGACAAAAGTAGAAAAAATTTTTTTTTCAATAATATATATAATATATACTATATAAATATATATATATAATATATATATATGAATTAATATATCATTATATATATATATATATATATATATAATATATATTATATATATATATATATTATAAATATATATTAAAGGTAGACAACTACTGACTATTGGTAGCTAGCTTAATCTAGCTCCATTAGCCTCAATAATGAGAGAAATGTTCGAAGTTTAAATATATTCTTAATTACTTTACTTAGAATAGTCCCTGTTATGTCATTATGTCATTACTATCAACAACCTGTAAATAATTATCAATATCCATTTACCTTTCCAAGTTTCACCAAAGGCCAATTGATATTCATTCAGCAGGGAATATTGAACAATGTCTGTTACCAATATAAATATTTAATTGCGCAATGTTTATACCTATTTATTTAATTTATTTGTCTAAATAAATAAATTTAGATGATCATTACATCAAAAAAAATTCAATTATTGATTATTTTATTTTTTCCTCAAAATAGAAATTTTAAATAAAATACGCCCAATAAAACCCAAAAAAGCCCCCCCAAAAAAAAAACATTGGGCTGTTTTGTTTTGGTCCACTCCAGTTTTTCCCAACCTGATATATATACTAATATATATATTAT
>JABUQX010069191.1:45000-48264 GCA_015478945.1 Trachelipus rathkii
TGGCCAAATCACCTTAAAACACTCTATATATTCTCTTATTTACTCCATTTCTCACACTACACTGCTGCCTAATGCGTTTATTCCACATTTTATAGTTTTTTTTCACATTTAACACGTCTTTAGGGTTATCCATTTGAACAGATTGCATCTTAGATCTATATCACTTATTTCACACCATACTTCCACTACTATACATTAACATCGGTAACAACATACCCTTATGCAAAACCATAGCACACTCAAGGATTAGTCCACTTGCATTCACTTAAGATTTTTATCAGCCACCTTCAAATCAATCATTACTTTCCTATTATAATCAGCAGCATCTGTTCTCTTTTCATCCATCACATAGCCTAAATATTCAGACTCATATACTTGTTTCAGTTGTCTACCATTCAGTATGATTTACACTTCAAAACTCTCCTCATCTACCACCATCACCTTCAGACACCTTCTTTTATATTCCCACCCAAACCTCTTTACCAATCTTTTAAAACTTACTCCAGATTCGGCCACATAAAACCAAATCAACTGTGTATAATAAGCAAAGTAGACTCCAATCTCTACCATTTTCAACACTCTAACACCCTCCCCGGCCAATCATACCTTAAATATCTCATCACTCCATCCATATATAAATTAAAAAGCCATGGAGGCATAACACGTCCCTGCCTCACTCCACTATTAATATTAAACCACTCACTCTCACGACATATATTCTTACACACGCTTCACTATCAACATACATGCTTATTAATCCATTCAGAAGCCTTCTACCAACACCATATATCATTAACACCTGCCACAAAGCTTGCTTATATAATCCTATCATTTGCCTGTTGCAAGCCCATAAAAATTAAATAGTTTCCTCATCTTCTTTCTCATTTTCTCACACTTCTGATCCAATGTAAATATGTGATCTACACAACCTCTACCACTTCTAAATGCTCCTTGCTTTTTATCAATTAACCCCTCAGTCACTCTACTCACTCTTTCAACCAAAATACGAACATATTTCTACCCTACAACACTCAATAAATTAATTCCCCTATGGTTTCTACAATTCCCCTTTATCGCTCTTAAACATATAAGTTGTTCTCTCCAAATCCCCAGGAACTGCATCCTCCACAAACTCTTTGTTACACAACTTCCATTTTCAGTCAATCCCGATCTCATCATTTCACAATTAGGAATTAAAATCATTTTTCTCCGAATCGTGGTGAAACATACACCAAAAAAAAGTTCTGGCTCAACTGTTCAAAACCCGATAGAAAGAAAATAGTAGAAAATGATAAAAGAATTGTAAAACTAAATAAATGTAAAGGAGCAAAAAAAATTGTTTAAAAAAAAAGCCATAAAAATTGGTTTCTTGCAACTCTATTCATGAGATATCAAATCTGGGCTTATCAAGATGCCAACTCATCGCTCTACTCTTTAATATATATAAATATATATATATATATATATATATATATATATATTTATATATATATATATATATATATATATATATATATATATATATATATATATATATATATATAGAGTATATATATATATATATATATATCTATTTATAAATATATATAAATATATATATATATATATATATATATATATATATATATATATATATATATATATATATATATATATATATATATATATATATATATATATATATGTTATATATATAGTATATATATATATATATATATATATATATATATATATATATATATATATATATATATATATATATATATATATATATATATATATATATTATATATATATATATATATATATATATCATTCACCTCCCAAGACATGTGCGTGACATGCACCGGAAACAGAAAAGTAGTAGAAGAATATGACACAAGTCGAAAAGAAAGCACAGTCTTACTGCCCCCTTTATATCTATTAGTGAGAACTCGTCGCAGTCAGAAAATCCAACCTAGAGCTTCACAGGACCTCGACCGGACCCTCACTATGGCATCTCGTCAATGTGGGTTCATCCCTTGCCCAGGTGGGCCACAATCATAATCCTCACAAATCCCGCCATTCACTCTATTATGCACCTTTCTTCTCGAATCTGCCAAGCTCACATTTCTCTCCTCCAGGCATTACTTTACTGACTCAATCCACTTTTTCTTCGGTCTCCCAGCCGGTCGATTCCCAACACACTCACCACTATACATCCACTTAACCAACCGACTATCATCCATCCTTTCTACATGACCAAACCACCTCAACGTACTTTCATTTATGCTCTCATTTATCCCTTTCTTCACGCCACACAACTCTCTAATATGTTCATTCTTCATTTTATCAATTCTTCACACTTAGCACGCCCCTAAGATTGTCCATCTGAACACATTGTACTTTAGATCTATATCTCTTATTCAAGACCATAGTCTCACTACTATACATTAGCATTGGTAACAACATACCCTCATGTAAGACCCTAACGCACTCAAGACTTAATAACTTTACATCCACCAAGGATTTATTTGCACCAGCCACCTTCCAACCATTCACAACTTCCTACTACACTCAGCATCATCCGTTCCCTTTTCATCCAACATATATCCTAAATATTTAAACTCAGATACTTGTTCCAGAGGCTCACTCATCTTAACGTAACTCACACTGAAGACTGTCTCACTTACAACCATAACCTTGCTCTTATCTACGTTTATTTTCAAACCCCTCCTTTTACACACCCTGCCAAATCTCCCTATCAATCCTCTCAAACTCTAAGCTATTAATATTAAATCAATATATATATATATATATATATATATATATATATATATATATATATATATATATATATATATATATATATATATATATATATATATATATATATATATATATATTAGAGAGTGTAGCGGATATCCGCATCCGCATACGCATATTCGGTGGTCCCGTCGCATCATTTATCGACTATCCGCATCCGCAACCGCATCCGCATTAATTTTTTGCAGAAAGCGGATACGTATACATCTGTGAATGAGATACGTGTGCTCTTCATTTTTTATATATATATATATATATATATATATATATATATATATATATATATATATATATATATATATATATATATATATATATATATATATAATATATATATATATATATATATATATATATATATATATATATATATGAAGATATAATGAAAAACGCGAAAGCGTTTCAATGATAAATGCGAAAACGGTTAAACACCCAAACTAAAATTGAACGAAGCGCTTG
>JABUQX010069192.1:0-17500 GCA_015478945.1 Trachelipus rathkii
GAACGTACGAGAGATGAATACGGCATATGCTTCTCATATAGATAGGATCAGATTACGTATAGATACAATAGAGTATGATAGTTAAAGTTAGAACGCTATAGTTAATATTGGTCTAATCAGAATAGCATTACGTTATAGTTAATAGACTAAGATAGATAGCTAGACTAGTCTTAGAAGTCACTCTCACGATAGATATATATGACAATAGTTAATTACATATACAGATAGTGCGAGATAGAATAGCAGATAGTTATAGATAATAAGCGTAGTATATATGAGATCCGCTATAGTTACAATATGATACGTTATTCATGCTATAGATCTTAGCATAGATTTAGATAGATAATCATACTTTAGTACTCGTATATCATAGATCGCATCTAGTCTATATACGATCACATTCAGATACTTACATCTAAGCGTCTCGATCTTTACAAGTAAAGAATACACTCTGGTATCCTCCACTACCATCTCGTACATAACATACCCGGCATTTAAGCTGACTAAATTTCCCAATATATGACTTATTATTATATTATAGTATATACTATATAATCGTGATGATAGATTATTGAAAAAAAAGAATATAGAATGCATCAACATCTCCCTCTATTTGAAGTAGCTAAAAAAAAAAACAGAATATTATTATATATTAATGAATCAATTTGCTAATTGTCATTCATTTTATGTACATTTTGCCAATACCACTATCATATATCCCATATATATATATATATATTATATAATATATATATATAATATAAGTATAATATATATATATATATATAAATATATATATATATATATATATATATATTAATATATAGATATATATATATTATTAATATATATATATATATATTATATATAGTATATTAATTATATAATTAATATATATATATATATATATAATTAATATATATATAATATTAATATATATATATTCAGTATAATATATATAATATATATATATTATATAATAATATATATATTATATTATCTAAATTAATTATAGTATATATATATATAATATATTATGTATATGTATATATATATAATATATATATATTAACTTATAATATATATATATATATATATAATTAATATATATATATATATATTAATATATGGAACTTGAAGTGAAATTTATCTCATAAAGCAATCGCGATCACATTTTATAATTATTACTTATGCTAATCATATATTAATTTTGCTCTCATTTTCTGCGATCATTCAACGCATCCATACTCGCATTCATTATCATATAATGCGGATACAATGATCTAAATGTTCTCACAGTTTATTACACAAAGCGCACTTATTTCCTCGCATACATACATATATATAATAAATATATATATATACTAATATTCTCTCTCTATATTCCTTCTAAATCTTATTTCATCATATCTCAATCCATAAAATTATTGCTCAATGTGAAATGCATACAGATATGGTAAGGAAAAGCCAACTTCACTCACCCCTGAGCAATTTCCCTAACAGACCTTGTTAAAAAATGAAGGATGATTTGAAGCTATCTAGTATTCTAACAAGAAGGATTTTGAATTCTGAATACTTCCTTTCTTTTCCAAAATGGAAAAGCCAAAAATTTTCTATCCTAATTTAGGCTTCATAGAAAAAAGAATCTACAAGTCCACTTGTCATATACTCTCTCTACTTCTCTCTCTCTCTCTATTATCTCTCTCTCTCTCTCATCTATATTATATACAAAATATAATTTGAAAGTTTACTTATTGTGATTATTAATAAAAATTCTCTCACTCTCTCCTCTATCTCTCTTCTTCTCTCATCTCTCTCTCTCTTACTCTCTCTTACTTAACTCTCTCATATCTCTCTCATCTTAATATATATAATTAATATATAATAAATATATATATATATAATATAATATTATATATATATAGTAAATATATATATATTAATATATAATAATATATAATATATATATATAATATATATATATTAATATAAATAATATATATATTATAATATATAATATATATATATATATATAATATATTAGAGTAGATAGAAGATAGATATATAGTATAAGAGAGAGAGAAGATAGATTTTCAAATAGTGTGGGAAAGAGCAGAAGAGAGAGAGACACATCCAATGATTTCAAAGAATTTCCTGCGGAACACAAATTGGCAATCGATACACCAGTATATAATATACTATATTTTTAGAAGATTTATTTATTATCTTTTCACCATGATTTATATGTAAACATCGTGTTAGCTATTAAACTCCAGTAGTTATTATTTGGAGTAAAATAATTTTATATGCCTCAAAAAACTTTCTAAAGATTTTATGATACTTTGCATGTATATATATATTGATATATAATAACGAAATATTATTTTATTAAATTATAATATTTATATATATATATTAAATATATATATATAATATATATATATTATAATATATATATAATATATTATATATTATATATATATTAAATATATATATATAATATATATAATTATATATATATATATATATATATATATTAATAATATTATATATATATAAATTATATTAATATATTCAATTCATCACGTCATAAAGATTTGATTATACTATATAGATGTGTATTTACATATATAGTCCCATAAGTTCCGTAGTAGTGTATTTATATATATAATATAATATATTAATAATATATATATATATTAATAATCAGAGTGATGGATATAGGCACCTACCTAGTATACTCATAATTTATTAAGGTAGGTAGTATATATCCCGCATAGTATATACGCAACCTCCGTCATAGCTCATCGAGACAAACGTTATGAGTCCGCTTAATAGCTGACTCCTCCTGCAATACTTATATTCAACAACCAATCTTAAAAACCTCCGCAATAAATTCACCTCATCGCATATAGTATCACCAAAGCCCTGAGCTTGAAATCCGTCGGCTCACGTTCGACGGTAGCGTTTCTTCCCGCTAATAATGTCACTCACAAAAGATTTTAATGATTATATAAATACTTATAAAATAAAGCTAGATTAGTTTTGATATATATTACCTACAAAAATATTTATTAATAATATTATATTATATTAAAATTGCATAATATAAAATTATAATATATAACAAATCTCAAGATTTTACAACTTACTCTTATACTCATAATGTCGTCTTCATAATATGATGAAGCAAATAAGATCTATCATATTTACCTTTCAAAAAATTATTAGGCTCTCAAATAATCTTTAAATAAGCATATATAATATATATATATTATTATTATGATCTATGACCTCTATTTGCCTACGAAATATAAATATTATATTACTACCTATAACCAATACTATAAATATATCGTATATCTACAGCCGAAAAATAAAACTAGGTAGAAGCGATTTATGATTTATATATTAATGATAACAAGTTCAAAACAAATCTGCTATGCTTAGATAAGGTAATAGTATAATGAGCGCCAGCTTATGTATGGCCTCTAAATAGAAAATTCGAGGTGAAAAAGATTTATATGTATATTGATGGGACATACTTGATGAACCGATGAGCAGTTTCATGTTTTCCCCTAGGCCGGCCTATGTATTAACCCGCTTGCGCACTGAAGATTGTCCAAATCACAAAATCTCGACCATAAAATTATTCATATCCGATCACCTTACCCACCCACCCTTCCTTTCCCTCCCGTGCCGCCCTCTAATCCCTGACCACAAAACCTTGTAATATTACGTTTAATTGAAGGCTCTCAATCTCTTCCTTGTCACATTCATCGACATAGTGAATTCAGTATATTAAGTTTCATAAAGACTTATAGTATGAAATCCAATGAAAGCCTCGACTTACCATGCTATGAGATAGTCGATCTAATATTAGCATACGTATCGGCTCGGTAGCTATATATATATATATAATATATATATATATATATATATATATATATATATATATATATTAATTAAATAATATATATATATATATATTAATATATATAATTAATTATTATATAATAATATATATATTATATAATAATATATATTAGATATATATAATATTAAATAATATATATATATAATATATATTATATTATGGTTTAATCAGTTTCTGTGTAAAATCCCATAAATATAAATTATATATTATATTATTAATACATTAATTATAATATAAATATATATAATAATATATATATATATATATTAATAGTAAGGTCTAGCTGCCTGTCTAAGAATGGACGCAACTAAAAAACAGGAGGAGAACTGAGAGAGACAGGACTCAGAAGTAGAAATTAGAGAGATAAATATCATCAAATATCAAGAGATTAAAAGCGTATAATAAGTGTTATCGATATAATATTCTCGTAGCCCATTAAGAAAAAAGAATAATTTCAGATTGATATATATTAGATAGAATCTTGAATAATACTGCTGTTAGTATTTATACAAAGTAACTAGGTAGCCTGATTTAAATTTAATAAAATTTAACATCAGGTATATAAAGAATATCTTCTTCGTATATCTATACATCTTAACCTTTTTCTCTTCACAATGAGTACGTGGGGGTAGGTGTAGGTATACGTATAACTATTAGCATACGGAAATAAAGAAATGCAGATTTATGAAAGAATATGACAAAGATCAGAAAAGAAAAGCCCATAGCCTTACCGCCCCCTATCATGTTAACTCATTAATATATGTATTAAGTAACTCGCGCAGAGCAAAATAATCCACCCTAGAAGCTTCACGGAGTACCGTATGATCGTCCCTCAACTAGGTAGATACGTCAGCTGTAAGGTATTCCATCCCTATTGGCCCAAGTGGCCATTCAACTCAATATCACCCCTATCAACCAAAACCCCTATCCACTCTCTCCTCAATTATGCACCCTATTTTTCTCGCCTCTGGCCATAAACTTCCACATTTTCATCCTTCCAGACAATATACGTTATTCTAGCACTCAATCCAACATCTATTTTAGCATACTATACTGTGTAATATTAAACTGCACTATAGCCTACTATACTATAACCTACTATACCAATACCGTAACTATCATCAGTCCTTTTCCACTATGACCTCAACCATTATTCAACTTTAGATACTTTAAGGTTCTACTCATTATCGTATTTACACCTTTTATTTCAGAAACATACTATATTAATAATACTTTCAATTCTACATTAATCAATTCTTCTTACACCTAGCATTCCCCTAAGATGTCCATCTGAACACATTGAAACTTTAGATCTATATATTATATAACTATTCTATATTCTACAATACCAGACTCAGAAGATCTTACTAATCTAAATTTAAACCTATAAATTACATATGGTAAACATAACATACCTAGCTCATGAGTAAGACCCTATATACGCACTCAAAGTATTTGGAGTCCCTGACAGTTCTACCACGATTTGTAAATGCCACAGTCCCTATCACGATCCTTGCCATTATGCCAAATGACTTTCCTACTCACACACTAATTGCATCATTCTCGTTCCCTTCTTCAGTCCTACACATCTTAGACGCCTTAATAAATTTAGAACCTAGGCATTATGTGTCCATCTGGCTCAATCTATTTTGTCTTTAAGCGATAAGCGTTGCACACTGAAGAGCACCCCTCACCTCACAAACATCAAAAACCAGGCGTTATCTACGTTTACTTTTCTAAGACCCTTCCTTTTACACACCCTGGCCAATCTCTCTACCCCATCCTCTCAAACTCTCTTCAGAGTCGCCACCACAAAAAACCAAATCTTCCGCAATCAATAGGGTATGGTCAGCCCCCAGCCATTCTCCTCGGATTGCTGTAGCACCAGTATTTACTGGCCACTCACACCAAACTAATAAAATCAATAAAACACACACACAAAATATAACCAAAAAAATTGGATATAACACTAAAATTAGTAATAAATATACATGATAACCTTTAAACTGCTCACTATCCAGCGAGGATGTAAAATATCAACCATCTAAGAAACCCAATATAATTATATACAATATTTAATCTATTTCACTTTGCATCTCGACTATCGCATTATAGGCATAAACTATTCTTGATTTCTATATGCAGAAAGCCTGACCCCTAACGAATCATTCATTGGTAAAGTCACTTTATAATATTATTGCTCAGAGACATCAATATGATAATGTAGACTAAAAGATATAATAGTTTAATAAACTACCATAATTAAAAGGTAAAAAATAAATTAACTCAATTTTTTACAAAATTTATCCCAATATAAAGATGCTGTTCTAATACATAAAATAAAAATTTTAAAATTAAACATTATCAAACTTAGTACAATTTAGATCACATTACTTATTGAAAATCTCTAAGTAGAGACAGGAATAACTATATTTTAGAAAAATAGAAAAGAGACAGAGAGACGATATGAGTACTTAAATTTTTCTTGACAAGCTAGTGAACTACGCTAGCCTGCGAAATATGTACCAGCAATATATTCCTGACGTTCTCCGTCACAACGTCAAGCATTTTAGTCGTATTGTAACTTGCATTCCGAATATGATACTGGTACTTCGTCTTCGCAGAAGTTCCGGTCTTCTCTTAAAGGATATGAAATTTAATGGCGCATTTGTTCATTATTGAAAGATTTCTTCGTACATCGGCGAATAGTCGGCTCGTTAGGTCAATAAGAATGGATTCAAGCATCAAAATAGCGTCCGTAGCTCAGCGGTAGAGCTCTCCCCAACTAAGCGAAAGACCCAGGTTCGTCACTGGTCGGCTGTAGTTGTAGCTATCTCTTTTGGCTCCGCTTGCTTCAAATCATTTAGAAATGAGCATACCGCTGCCACTATAGCGAAAGCTACAACGGCAGTCGAGCTGCCCAGTCTAACTTAAACAAAAGAAATATATTATATTAAGATATTATAAATATTATTAATATATTAATATATATATATTTAATAATATAATAATTATACTTATTATATATATATAATTAATAATATAATAATAATATTAAATATATATATTAATATAATATTAATGAATATATAATAATATAACTAATAAATTAATAGGTATCATACTAGTCTTATATAGAATCAACCACCTATAATAATAATATATGCGAAACTTGATGATGCGTTGAATATCTTATCGAAAAAGTGAGGCAAATTATCACCTTAACGTGAATACAAGACACAACAATGAGAAGAGATATATCTTCCATATTCTCTCTATAGGCAGATGAGCTTAAGTATAAAAAGAGTCTCACGAATATGCCCAGTAACACTCTGCATTTTAGAAGACGTTTATAAGTCAAAGTAGTTTATGTAGGATAAAAGATAAAAAGGAGAGTGTTCCAGACTTTTCATGATGCTAGCAGTGCACTGTAAGAATGAGCATTACCTATGTTATAAATTTTGTAGGATACACGTGAGTGGATAGAGAAAGTAATGATTATAATAATAGGGAGTAATATGAGGTACTGTTATATAGTAATGAGCTTATGTAGAAATAATTATAGATATGAATATAACCGCTACAATTCGACGGATAGATAGTATAAGATACTGGAGAGAGATAATATATGATGTATATAGGTAGATGATATAGATAATATAGATGATAATATTATATAGTTAATATATATATAAATATAAAGTATATAATAAATATATTATAGTATATATATATATAATAGAGAATATGTCATATTTTTTTATAAGCTCACATAATGTAAACTAGACCGAGCAGCTCCTAAAGTAAAACAGATAATATATTTGAATCGGACGTAAAATTCTAAGGATGGATTTAACCTGATTTTTTTTTTTTTTTTTTTTTTTTTTTTTGCTTATTCTCGAAAATATTTTTAAAAATTATTTTCCCCCCATTTAGGGCTCGAGCCGACGGGACAGAGGACGTCATACCCCGGAGGGATGTCGGAGGAACCCCCGCGACACCAAAGAACAAAGAGCGGGGGTTCCGGAGACCCCAGCCCCGGAGGGGCGGATTAGTCCCCCCCGTTCGTCCACCGGAGAGGCGAGAGACCCGACCCTGCACATCTTGCGTTTACCCTATGTATTCTTTAGTTTAAATAAACCAAGATGTTTTTGGAAGTAAAAATTATTCGTTTTTTTTTAAGCTAAAGGAAAAATATGGGAAACCGCAAAGATGGCAGGAGTCGGGCTCTCTCGGCCTCCTGGGGGACAGGGTCGGAGCTAATCCACCCCTCCGGAGATGGTCTCCGGAAACCCCCGCGCTTTGGTCTTTGGGTGTCGCGGGGGTTCGCCTCCGACCATCCCCTCCGGGGGATGAAACGATCCCCCCTCTGTCCCCCGTCGGCTCGAGCCCATAAAGGAGGGAATTGAGATTGTAGAATATTTTCGATGAATAAGGAAAAAAAAAAAAAAAAAAAAAAAAAAAAAAAAAGTAAATCCATCCGTGTAGAATTTTCGCTTGATTCCAAATATATGATTTGTTTTACTGTAGGAGCTGCCAGTCCCTAGTTACATACTGTGAGCATAAAAAAAAATCTGACCATCTATACTATATATATATATATGATAGTATATATATATACTAGTATATATATATAGTAATATATATATAGTAATATAATATTTATATTATATATATATATATATATATTATATATATATATTAATATAATAATTAGTTAACGTTTATAGTATATATATATTACATATGTGAAATTTTCTCTGTGAAGTAAAAAAAAATGAAGGAATACTTTTTGTTTCCTTTTCCTAATATTGATATAGCAGTATATCCAGATACAACTTTACCAATTTTCAGGTTTATATGTGGTGATCAAAGACGTATGAGCCATAGTAATATATATATAAGTATAATATATATAGTATAAATTAGAATATATATATACTATAATATATATATATATATATATTTGATAAAGATAGTATATATATACATATTATAATTTTAATATGTAAAAATCTAAATAGAATAATATAATATAGGTCAGAGTATCTAAAGCTGACATCATGTAACCCGAGAACGGCAGTACCTAGTAAAACAAATTATATATTTGAATCAGCGGAAAATCTAAGGAGGGGTTTTTAATTATATTTTTATTTTGCCTATATTCGTCGGAAATATTTAAAAAAAAAAAAAGATTTCCCCATAGGATAGGGGGCTCGAGCCGACGAGATGAAGGGGCGGACAGAAGCCCCCCGTCGTCCACGCAGGGTGGAGCAGGAGGCCGAGAGAGACACGCGACTCGCGCCAACTGATTGCCGGTTAAACCCTATGTAGTTCAGATGTAGTTAAATATACCAAAGTTATGTAAATGGAAATTGCAGAAGTTATTGCTTTTTTAACCTAAGAAGGGATATTATTAATACCGAGTAGACGTGAGACCCACCACAGAGATGGCAGAAGACTAAGAATCCCCTTTTCAAGAAGAGCGGAATGAGAGTGAACCACCCCCGATAAGTGAGGCAAACTCACTACTTAGCGAGACTCTCGGTCTCTCCGGTGGGACGCGAGATAATAGCTGAGACAATCCCTCCCTGTCCCCATAGATCAGCACGAGCAACATAGAGAATTGGCGGTGAAATAGATTATTTTTTCTGAAAATCATCGATTCTCTTCAATATAATCGAGAGCAAAACCAAACATATAAAAAAAAAATTAAACCCCTCCTTGCTTTAAATTTGATGACCGAGCGTAGAAAGATCCAGAATAATGTGAGAATTTTTGTATACTACTAGAGAGAGATACGTATGCCGTTCCGGAATGACGATATGAATAGTCGAAGACTTTAGACACGGACTTGACCAGAAAATATATAGATAGAGAGAGTAGAGAGAGAGATGACTAGAGATGAGATATAGAGAGAGTATGATAGAGAGATATCATGATAGTGAAGTATAGAGAGAGAGATGAGAAGGTTTAGAGTTTCGTGTTTTAAAAGATTGTATGATATATATAATTTGTGAAGATTATATCTAGAAGAGAAATTGTGAATTAAGAATACGATTTTTATATAAGCATTGATATATAACACAGTTATTGTTCTATTAATACACCAATTAGAAATCCAGAAATAGAGCAGAGTTTAGTTGCTCCAATAGTCACGCCGTCACCCCCTCATACCTATCATAATGTTTGGGGAAGGACGCCCTATCAAATGATGGGAGAAATATAATATAAGAGTGAGTAGGTATTATTAAGAGTTACAATCTCAAAGGATAGTATAGTGTGAATTATTATGAAAAAGTAATATAGAATAAGTATATAAGAGTTCCTTACAGTGAAAAGTTAGAAAGAGAGTTGAAAGGATTCAATCAGAATGCCATACAAAGGAAACCACATTTTTAAATAAACTTGTATAAGGTATGCACAAAGTTGAATCCCGCACGTTTCATGAACCTAGCCTGAGCGACGAACACATACAACAGGAGATTCGGATCGCAGCGAGAGTAGAGGTGAAATATATTTCCACCACTATCTCACAACAACGAAGGCAAGTATCATCTAGAATAATATCAATATCTTATTGTGCCGACTATTGTTACAGAATAAGCTTAACTTTATAGTTTTTGATAATACAAAGCCGTTCCATTACATCTATATATCAAAATTATTCATCTACACAATGCCAGAAAAAAGAGCGAAATAAGACCTCATAGAATTATTACGAGAGAAGAAAGTACAATAGAAAATCACTATTAATACTATGCTGCTATCTCGAATAATGCTACTATAGTAGCAGAGAAGAACACAAAGTGAAAATCCAATATCATATAAAGAATGACTGATTATCTATCTCGAGCAGATTATGTTAAGAGTCTACATATTAAGGAGAAGAGATAGATTACGCATAACTTATAAGAGACGTACACTATAAAGAAGTAAAAAGCAGCAACCATAGCGAACGATATTAAAAGAACCACAGAAGATTAATAAGGAAACTATAAACCACAAATAGTCCGGATAATACTTGATGGATAGAGGCGCTCACACTTTTTCACAATAACATATATGTATGACCTATTATAAAATTGATATCGATTAAATACAATATCATAGCGAATAAGAAAACGGAATGGGATCCGGACACATTATGAGTCAGAAAACGAGCAATATATAATCAAGAATTATTACCAAGGTATAAGGAATAGAGCATAGCATCGGGAAGCACAAGTTTTGAGAACTACAGGAGAAATATTAATTATAATATTAGGTGTAAATGAGTTGGATGAGGAGTGGAGAAGGAGTGAAGCCGCGTGAGTCGTCTAGGTGGAATATTAGAAGCAAAGGTATTATAGAGAATACAATTCTAGACTTTATCGCGGGCAGATAAAATCTAGTAGCTAAGTTTTTGTTCGAAATAAATACTATGAGAGTGAAAGTGAGAAATAAGAGAAGAAGCAAATAGAATTATTCCAAAATGACTAAGAGAGGAGGAGGGGAACCTAATAAGTAATATTTGCTATGTTCAATCGTGTAATAGAAAAGGGTATTATAGGTAACAGATGAATTATGATTTTGACAAGATTCCGAATGTGAATAATAAGTTGTGTGAGTTTATATAGATTTGAGAAAATAACGACGGATAATCTTTCTATCTCTCTCTACTATTCATCTATATACTCTCTCTCCTCTCTCTTCTCTCTCTCTCTCTCTCTTCTCTCTCTCTCTACTCTCTTCTATCCTCTCTCTCTCTCTAGGGCGAATAGAAAGAATGCACAAGATATAAACCACTAAGTAAATATATTGTGTTTTCATAAAGGCGTGCCTCCTTGTCAGAATGCGAATTCACTCTCAGTATTAAAGCGCTTCAGCACACTCTTTTGAAAGAAACCCAACCCACGATATATAAGAGTATTTATTTCCCATATGTGGGTAATAAATAAAAAACTTAAAAAAGTTAACGACCGCATGTCCGACCAGTTAGCAGCATCGAGGTGCCAAAATGTAGGCGTAGATCATTCCTGCAGAAGACTTGAGAAGATAGAACAGGATACACTGATTAAACAGTGATCGGAAGAACCTCGAGGAGGAAACAGTTTTAACAAACGTAGGAGAAAGAAGTAGAGTCAGGAATAGATGATCATGAAATAATCTGGATTTATATCCAATAACGATTTTGGGACACGTATGTAGGGACCTACTGTCACCTACTCAGGGATTCATGTAATAGAGAAAATATGCAGGTACAAGGTTCACATCTGTATCTTAGAGAGTTAGAGGAAAGCCATTTGGTGGTGGTGAATGTTAAAATCACCAAGAATGATAATTTCAGAGAAATATGAAGAAGAGAGAATGTGCTTGATTTTGGAGTTTAAAAGAGTAATTTAGAATATTTATTATAGGCTAAATAGTTACAGATCTATTAGTGGACTAAGATATGCAAAGCAACAGGGATAGCATTGATCCAAAAGTGATTTAAAGAAAATTACCTGAAGACTCAAATCAGATAGACACTGAGAATCAATAACATCATCCACTGCACAATACTAAACTTTTCTTTGTAGAAAAAGCAATTGATGGATAAGATAAAATCAGAATTAAGGTATTAGCATGTTAAAAATGTTCTGAACACCTGAGTATTCAGTTTAGGATATTATATGTTATGAGAAGTAAAGGGAAGAATATGTGACGTCTCAACATTTATATAATATAAGTATGATAATATATATATTAATATTAATATATATTAATATATAGTATATATATATATATATATTAATATATATATATAGTATATTAATAGCGTGAGATATGCGAAAAACTGTTTCATTGTCCCATATATTTGTATCTTATATTAGATTATATTAATCAGAAAGCCATATATAATTGAGGAGCAGTCTAATACTTTTATATAACTAAAGACAGATAATATCTAGGTTGTTCAATAATATAATTTATTTATAGTATATGATTATATAACATTCATTTACACACACAACTAACACACAACACATATATATAATTATATAATATATATATATATATATATATTATAATATTAATATATATTAATATATATATATATAAATATATAATATAATTAAATATATTAAAGATTAATAATATATATATATATATATATATTAATATATATAATATATAATATATATAGAATATTAATTAATGTATTCATATATATGGTATGATAATGTATATATAGATACATATATATATAGTATATAATCTGATATATTAAAAAGTGAAAAACTTATCAAGCATTAATTTATCATATCTCACACACACACAAATTATCTAAAATCTCATTATCTATCACAGTATATCACCACTTTCGAAGTGACAAAGCCCTATTCAAGGAGGGTAGGGTTTTCACTCAAGATAAAATTATTATTCCTAACATGAACGCTAAATTACGACAGTAAATAGAGCACAGACGCGGCTTTAAAGTGAGGGATATAAAATTCAGCAATTAGGAAACAACAGAAGATGGAGAAGAATTCCACTATATGAACAGACTATATAGGTGCTAAGGAAAGAAGGATGAGCCACATCGCAAGTCACTAATATCATAGATCTGCTAGATAGTTTAGCTAACAATCAACACAAAACTATCATGTGCCGACTACAGCACCCCTTGTTGACTGCTATAGAGGGCGTTCTTAAAGGTAAAGCGGCTATACAGCGAGTGGAAAGCATCATCCTTCTATAACCATCACCTACCTGCTAACAAAATCCCATCCATATACATCATAGTATTATATACATAAATAGAGATATACAAAACAAAGCAAATATAATATCACACATACACAAACAATTCTCCTGACAGCGCAAACATTTAAAATATATTCGCGAGTCATAGCAGTATATACTGAGGCAAATATCACCAACAGACTAAGCATTTATACAAATAAGCTTTTAGACCATCATTGAAACTCAAACACCACCTATACACAACAAAAAGACAAACACGGTGAATCAGCGAAATTACCCTATCCGTGCAGCACATATAGCAACACACCCCAATACTACTGAGCATAAAGCTATAGTACTTCCAATACACGGCGATCGAAGACTCCAACTTATAATAAAAACGTTCGAAAAAACATAACTTAAGGGTTGAAGGAGCGAGAGAAGAAGAGAAACCTGTTTCTTCTCCAGCTGTCTGAAGATGAAAGAGCGGTCCAGAAACAGGTTCATTATGCAATCTTAAAGACGCCAGTAATCAAAATACACCTTTCCCAAGGAAGTAACAGAAGACCAGTGAGAGAATCAGCCAAAGACTAAGTGACTCCAGTACTAAACAGAACTCTCCAGTTTCTTTGAGTTTACCGACACCTATAGCAACCATGTGTATAGTGATGGATTTCTATGACATTTTTATTATGTTTTGTTAAGCCAAGAATTGATATATAATATTGTCAAAAATCAAGGATAGATCGAGAGAACCTTCAAAGAAGATAGTGAAATTAGAAGGTATCTTAGAGAGGAAGATTTGTAATAAATTCATTTTAAGAATTAAATTTTAAAGTTGACGGACGATCCCCAACCCGGAAATTTCATATACCAGATCAGCTAGATAATGAGATAATACGAGTGAAAAAGATTAAGGACGAGTAATAGTAGCAATTCTAGAAGTAAAAAAGGAGCAGAATTCGAAAATGTAGTGAAGAAATGAAAGGTCACATCATCGTCGATAGTAAAGCGGATCTAATAAGCTGTAGCAAATCGAGCAAATAATCATTAATATGAAACGACGAAAATCAGGAATAGGAGGATGCTAATGAGCACAAAGAATCAGTAAGTACAGAAAAGATAAAAGAAGAAGTGCCCCATCAACAAACAAACCAATATTATTGAGCGATTTGAAAAGAAAGCTAGACATATAAATAAGCAAAGAGAAGGGCAAATCCAAAGGAGGGGAGCTTGGAGAAGAGCGACTCGTGTCATACCCTAGTCAAATGCTTGGATATAGTCAAGCGCCACACGCAAGTTTCCCCGTAGTCCCTAAAGTTCCTAAGGGTGGAAACCATAAATCTGTTAGATAGGAAAGTATTTAATCATACCAGTAGACCTCGAGCGTACCGAAAGGCCGTACTGAGGCTAGATCAGAAAGAAGAATGAATGATTCTCAAATATATATTATACTGGTCATTAAAAATATTCATAGAGATAATACAAAAAATTAGAAAATATTCTTAGAATACAGTAATTAGAATACAGTTCTATAAATGAATAGATAATAAAGAAATTAGAGTAGTGAGCTTCCTTTTTTTCGAGATAATAGGCATTGAAACATATGCGCCAGCTATCTAACATCTATCTGAGCACAGTAGTCCCACTGAATATTATTATTGGGCTATTTAGAGGAAGTATATGAAGTTGAACGAGAGAGGGGCCACACGTTATAAGTCACAATCCCTCAAACTCGCGGCGAAGGAGAATGCCATCCTGAGCATACTACCGCTACTTTATCACTACTTCATAGAATCAGGAGCTCATTACAACCCGATCAATAATATAATCTTATCAGGCAAAGGCATAGGACACACTGAGAAGAGAAGGAGGAGGTAGAGGAATGCCAAGAAGTTAATATTAGTGAGTTAGATGGAAAATATGTATAGAAGGCCTAAGATAGATTATAGCCTTTCATTAGGAGAGTAGCAACATAACCATCAGATCGAATTAAGAGGTAGATCAACTGTATAATAATACAATTATACAGAAGAGTTAAGTTAGCAGATGTCTTGCTACTATGCAGTGCCAGTAAAAGCAGATCTAGAATAAGATGAATTACCACGGCACTCTAGCGCGTTACTTTCGATTTAGTTGATCGATAAGCTTAGCTCTCTGTGACGATCGTCGAAGTGATCATATAAAGCAGTTCTTATTCCTCTGCAACTTCATTTTCGCTCTCTCGACATGAGAATAGATAATCTGGAGAGAATACATTATGGGATAGAACGAGAGATATATTACTTACAACCTCCGTATATCAGGCTCTCATTCCTCTCGAAACTGCTACCTACAGACCAGAGGACGTATGCGAAATACATAGTCGATACTCAAAGATATGAGAGAGTGTCTGCGTAAAGCCATAAATAATACCAAGATTTAAGTCATTATTGCGAAAGAAACGGACACACCCTCTCCTATTCGCGATTCCTATACAGATTTCATGTATCAGGCTCTCACCTTGTCGTTTTGTGCATCATCAGGTCAATCCAGAGAAAGTCTTACCGAAGGAAAAGTCTATTCTGTTCAAAAAACATTATTAGATGTCAGGCCATTCTGGAGACCTAGACAATAGAGCACCTAAAGTTTTTTATTCATTTAGTGTACATTAAATATGAGTTCTTAAACGTGTTTACTATAATATGAATATAGTTAAACAGCAATGTAATTATTCATAACTATAGACCGTCGAATATTATCTTAAACATGACACTATTATATTGTACACTATTATTATAAACATAGTATATTAATATTAATATCATTGCTTCATAAATCAGAAAAGGCCAACAATTATTATCAGCCTTCGAAGTAGTTTACCTCAGGATAGTGAATTACTCCTATTTGTGCTTTCAAGATATACATATCTAAGTCATATAAAACCTATAAGAAATCTATCTATATACCCTAACCGATAATTACACATAATAATATGTTAATTTATCATATATAATAAACAATAAAAAGTTTTGCTTCAAGTTAATTATTTATCTATTAATTATATCTTATTAAATATCCATAAGAGACACATCTAAGAACATAAGCTCACTCGAAATAGCTATCTCGTGCGTTAGCTCTAGAATATTAAAAATCATCGGTATAAACGATCGAGTCTTGACGAAATATCAGTTCATACACTGTCTACGGTATAACCCACTATCCTATCATTGTTTTTTTGCGAAAATTAGACCAAAAATGAATAAAATATATTGTACAATAATAAATATCAAAGGATACGTAAAAATGAACAAAACCGTGAAGAATCATCTATCGATTAAATCACGTATTTTCAATCAATTATATTATACTATAAACTTCATCATCATTTATTTACGAAAGCATTTGTGATTTGTGGAAATTATTAATTAGCCTATATATAAATTGTTTATATTATAGTTGAGTCCTACTTGACATCTCTAGTTACATTTGATGTGACTCAAATAGGCACAAGAGAACTCCCAATTCCTTTAAGAATATAAATAAGATTATAGATAGCTTTATAAGTATATTACCATTAAAGTATATATATATATATATATATATATATATATTAATATATATTACTATAATATATATTATAATTAATATATATATAATATAGTATATTCATATTAGAGTTGAAGCACTCGCTACTAATTATAAAGCGAAGAGACTCACATAGACGAGACTGGTTGTAGGCATGAGTAAAATATATACGAGAGAGTGATCATATTACCTTATTCTAATACGGTAAGCTTATGTCCTATTCAGACGAAAAAACTGAGACATCCCCTTCTATGTAATAAGGGCTTTCTGCCGTGAGGGGCATGATAA
>JABUQX010069192.1:22500-30000 GCA_015478945.1 Trachelipus rathkii
AGCCTAGAGAATTAATATCATGTGTAAATGGAGATGAAATTATAACCAAGGGCTGGAGTCGGAATCGGTTAATTTTAAAATGATGGAGACCTGATTAGATCTCTATTTCTTTTACATAGGTTTTCAGGGTTAGCTTCTTCGAGGAGCTGATGATCGCTATCATTTCATCTCCTTTATCACAACCTCACTTTACAGCTAGTGCTGTTTTTACCCGAGTTTTGTGTGGAGGATTGTAGATTCTAGGTTGATCGAGCAAGTACTTCCTCCTTTTTCAGCCGCCTCTGTTCTGTAAAATTCTCTTCATCCTGCTCAATGTAGTCTCACTTACTTTTAAGATTTAGACTTGTGCTAACCTGAGATGTTTACATTCAGTGTGAATTTGTGTGAGGAAACTTTTTATTTTCATTTTATACCCCTTGTTCGAATTTAGCTCTGTCCTGGAGGGGTGATATAAATTTAAAAAAGAAATTAATTACAGAAAGATCAAATGGAAAATCTATATAAAAGTTAAGATTAGAGTTTCTTAATTTCAAAGTAAAGGAGGAAAGATTAGCAACAGATGAGATATGATGACGAAGGGAACAGTTACGGACCAGATTGAAAGAGATTTTCATTAGACAGTACTATGACCAACACATATGTAAAATCTTGCCCTAATTGGAGAAAACGAGTGGTTTATATATATTATATATATATATATATATATATATATATATATATATATAATATATATATATATATATATATATATATATATATATATATATATATATATATATATATATAATATATATAAAACGTCCTCCCCCAGGAAAGGTCATACGACCTGTCAGTGGGACCCAGCGGAAAGGGTCCTTGGGTATCTCGGCCTAGACGCTATATTCCCGGCATCCGCTGGCTGGCCAGCCCTATCGCCGGATGCGGGAACCTTTCCCATTAGTAGCAAGGCACACTACCAATGTACTGGTCGACCTCTGAGATGACGTGGGACGAAGCTAGAGTTTATAGAGAATAGCTTCACGTTCTCTGGCTCCACCCAGTCTCGAACCTGGCCCTCTCGCTTGCCAAAGCGGTGCTCCTAACCACTGACTAGGAGCTCTCATATATAGTATGAGAAGGATCAATACTAATGATTACATGACGAAACTATATAGTATATAATATAAGATAAATTATATATATTATTTATATATATATATATATATACTATTATATATATATATATACGTATATATAAGATAGAATATATATATATATATAATATAGCTAGGATATTATATAGTAGTATATATATATATATATATAAATTGATTTCAATCGATAGATGATAAGGACTTTTTCTCCAGTCCGGAAGGATGCATCCATTTCCTGTTTAAGCCGGAACTGAAAAAACAGAAGCCCTTGTTGTTGTTGTTGTTTGTTGTTGTGTTGTTGTTGTTGTTGTTTGCTGCTGTTCATTGTTTATTATTTTTGTTACTGCTTTGTTTTTGTTGTTGTTTTTGTTGAGCTATTGTTAATATTTTTATTGTTCCATATCAGTAGTGGTGTATTTTGTGTTACAGAAAAGCTGATGTAGTTATATTTGCCACTGATATTGCTTTGTAGATAGTTTGACTTAAACTGATATATTATTTCAATTGTTTTTAGGGTTCTCAAACCTTTTTTTAAATATATATATATATATATATATATGATATAGTATATCTGTATAAATTAAAATACTATTATTATTATATAACATCCTATAATATATATATCATATAGTATATATATATAATATATATATATATATAATAAATTTGTAATGACAATATATAAAATATAAAAATAAGATCAATTATTATACGACAAAGAAGAATTGTCTTTACTGGGGTTGAAAACATCGCCTGTTGCTACTGAGAATCAACTCAACCAACTGAAAATTGAATCCATAAAAATCAATTTATTATTATTATTATTATTATTATTATTATTATTATTATTATTATTATTATTATTATTATTATTATTATTATTATTATTATTATTATGAATTATATTATCCTATTATTATCATTATTGCAATCGGCATATCTGTTGTCTTTATGAAATAATGATATAGAAAAATATTTCTGAATTTATTTATTTATTTAGGAAGCAAGTAATAGGAACCCGTGAGTAGGAAGAGGGGGGGCAGGGTTTGTTTAAGTTTAAGTGGGTGAATAAAGCAGGAAATGAAAATGAATAACAAGAAGTTGTGAACATGAATGCATTAGAATAAGGTACGTAAAGAAATAGAAAGAAATAAATTAAATAAAAACGACGCTAAAGTAATTAGAGAGAGAGAGAGAGAGAGAGAGAGAGAGAGAGAGAGAGAGAGAGAGAGAGAGAGAGAGAGAGAAAAGGAGAGAGAGAGAGAGGAGAGAAGAAAGAGAAAAGAGAGAGAGGAGAGAGAGAGAGAGAGAGAGAGAGAGAGAGAGAGAGAGAGAGAGAGAGAGAGAGAGAGAGAGAGAGAGAGAGAGAGAGAGAGAAGATATCAGTAGAGAGGAAGAGAGAGAGAGAGAGAGAGAGAGGAGAGAGAGAGAGAGAGAGGAATTTGTGAAAAAGACAAATAAGATTTACGGTTCCTTGTAGATTGTTATACCTTTATCAGATAATTATAATATCAGCAGCAGGAAATGCAGAAATTACTGCTTTCCATTATAAGTTCCATTATTAATATAATTTGTAATAAACTCCCGCTACTATTGTAAAAAAAAAAATAATAATTTATTATTATTATTATTAATTATTATTATTATTATTATTATTATTATTATTATTATTATTATTATTATTATTATTATTATTATTATTATTATTATTATTATTATTATTATTATTATTATTATTATTATTATTATTATTATTATTATTATTATTATTATTATTATTATTATTATTATGCCGTTATGGTATATTATCATTTTGGTGGGGAGGGAGCGGATGGAGTCACCCTTACTCATGTTTTTTCCGTTTTTTACATTTGTCTGAGGATGACGGATTGTATACTGCATTCTATGGATTTGTTTCCCTGTTCAAAACATATTAAAATATGTGAATTTAAAAAATATTTGAAGGAAATTAGTCTTACTGAAAACTTGGCTGTGTTAAACTTAAATTTTAGAAGTGCACATAAGAATTTCAATATGTTGTTGGTTATGCTGGGAACTGTAGAGTTTTAGTTTGATTTGATTTTATTAACAGAAACATTGTTTCCGGAGGATACTGACCAAGGTTATAATATTGACATTTACCATCATAGATGTGTATATAGGAACAACTATGCATTTACTATAGAGATATCTATAAAATTAAGATTTTTTATGATATTACCTTTGTCAATGTTATAACTGAATTTTTATTTTTAGAGGTTTATGATGTCAGTCCTGGACCTATAAACATTAGTGCTATCTCTAGATCTCCCTCAAGTAATATTGATATTTTTATACTACATTTTAGGGAAACCATTTTGAACAAGATTAAAGAGTCTATATCAAAATTATTATTGGCGATTTTAATATTAACTTTCTTAAAAATATGACACTTTCGCCCACAATCACTGCCTGACTGAGAGGAATTTTCATTAAACAATTACTGTCCCTACTGGAGTCCCTCCATTTAGTCAATCTCTGATCGTTCACATTTGAACTAATTTACTAGGTCTGATAGATTTCTCAATTAGTGACCATTATCCTACTCTTAATATTTATCAAATTAAGCATTCTTTGGGAAGAAAATTATGTACAGAATGTTTTCTGCAATGCAGCCGATAAATTTGTCTGTCAATTTAACCTACGGAAACTCTCATATGTTAATGGAATCTTTAATATTGGACATTGAGGTCAAGATTAATAACCGTCTTCCCACTGTGAGTACGTTTAGAGGTGATTTGTTCGTCAAGGCACCCTGGGATCAATGCTATCTACTGCATTGCATTAGAAAAAATAAAATGTTTAGTCTCTATTTAAATTAAAATTAATACCTTTTTCCAGGTTAAAAAAATATCGTAACATTTTAAATATTTTAAAACTAGCCAAAAAATATATTATAAGAGATATAATTTTGAGAATGAAGAGTGGAACCCAAAAAAAGATGTGGCAAAACTATCAGTAATCTTTTGCATAAGAAGAACTGCGATAGGTCGATTTAACTGAGTTATTATTATTATTATTATTATCATTATTATTATTATTATTATTATTATTATTAAGTACAATTATTATTTTTATTATGGTACAATTACACTATTACTATTATTTTATTTATTTATTATTATTATTATTATTATTATTATTATTATTATTATTATTATTATTATTATTATTATTATTATTATTATTATTATTATTATTATTATTATTGATTATACTTATATATATTATTATTATTATTATATATTATTATTATTATTATTATTTATTATTAATTATTATATTATTAATTATTATATCTTATTATATTATTATTATTATTATTATTATTATTATTATTATTATTGTTATTGTTATTGTTATTGTTATTGTTATTGTTATTTCATTTTGTTTATTATTCTATATTCTATTTGATTTATTTATTTATATTTTTATTTTATTATTTTCATTTTTTATAATAATTATTATAAAATTATTATTTTATATTATTTATACATTTATTTTCATTTATAATTTTTTGTTTTATTGTTTTTATCAATAATATTAATGTTATTAAAATCTATTAATATTACTAATATTAATAACATTAACCGTAATTTTAATTTTAATCATATTAATTCTCACCTTTCTCACCATGCGCCTCCGTGTAGGGTCATCCCCTGTCGTTTGCAATGCTTCTCCACCGGACCCTCTCTTCGAACAGTCGATGTTCCTCCACCTGATCCAGCCTCCAGCCCCTCTTCGCCACCGTCGCCGCCACCCAATCCTTCCATATCTTCCTTGGTTTCGTCCCGCCGGTCTATCTACCTGCAGGCTGCCATGCATAAAATCTAGCCGGGTATCTCTCTTCATCCATCCTTCTGATGTGTCCATACGATCTCACTTGCTGTCTCTCAATCAGATCCTCCACCGCCTCGACCCTCAACTCCTCTCTTATCTCAGTATTTCTTGGCTTTCTTTCCTTCTTGGTCACCCCACTAATCAACTCTCAACACCCTCTTTCCGCTGCCACGATCTTACTCCTTGTTGTAGTTGTAAGTGTCCACGACTCCGACCCAAACAAAAGTACTGGTCTCAGAATCGCGGTATAAATCAACGTTTTAACCTGTCTTGTCACATGTCTATTTCTCAGCAGGGGATATAACTGACCAACTCCTCTAGAATAGCTCGCTATTCTTTCCTCTATTTCACCTCCATCTATTCCCACTGCTGTTTAACCGTAACTCCAGTAAACCTCTCGCTCCCTCGCATCTTGTGTTTCTTTCCCCACGATCTCATGTTAGGTTCTCTCCTCTATGCTATCTTCATCACTTCAGTCTTTCTCATATTCATCCTCAATCTCTTCCGTCGCAGCACCTCCTCCCATTTAATCAGTGCTCTCTATAACGTCTCCCTGTCTCTTGCATATTAATACTAATTAACAATGTTAATATTAATGTTAATATTGTCATTATTATTAATTATTATCATTATTATTATTATTATTATTATTATTATTATTATTATTATTATTAATTATTTATTATTATTATTATTATTATTATTATTATTATTATTATTATTATTATTATTATTATTATTATTATTATTATTATTATTATTATTATTATTATTATTATTATTATTATTATTATTATTATTTATTATTAAATTTTATTATTATTATTTTATTATTATTATTATAATTATTATTATTATTATTATTATGTATTATTATTATTATTATCATTCATCATTATCATTATTCATTATCATTATCATTATTAGTGATTATCACGCAGCTTTTATCATTAAGGATTAATCATTAATCATCATTTTCATATATTCATTATCATTATTATTTATTATTATTATTCAATTATTAGTTATTATTATTATTATTATTTTTATTTTTAATAATATTATTATTCGTTATTAATATTAAACATATATTAATATTAGTAAATATTAATATTATTATATTAATATTAATATTAATATTAATATTAATATTAATATTAATATAATATTATATTAAATTTTATATTAATATTTAATATTAATATTTTTAATTTATTATAATATTATATTAAATTATTAATATTAATATTAATATTAATATTAATATTAATATTATAATTAATATTATAATTAATATTATAATTAATATTAATTTTAATATTAATTTTAATATTAATAATTTTTATATTTATAAATGTTATTATTATTATTATTAGTAGTAGTGGTAGTAATAATATTAATATTATTACATCAGTATAACAATAATAATCGCAATAGTAAACTCAATGGGTCAAGAAATGAAGTTTCCCATGGATAAGCATTATGTTAAGAAAGATTAGGGAAATATTAAATTGAGGCAAGTGGAGGAAAAGAAAGATTAAGGAAATATTAAATTGAGGCAAGTGGAGGAAACGATATTGAAGAAATCAAGAGGAAATAAAGATGAATGTAAGAGTTGCATCTATTGGAATGACTGACGATAGACCTGGAATGAAATGAGTCAAGGAAGGATGTCTACGATATGTGAGAGGCTTTAAAGAGATAAGTGAAGTTGAAGGTCAGTGATCTTGTAAGAAATTAAGAAAATATTTAAAAAAAAGTAATGAAGTGAAAGGGTTAATAACATTTGAATTAATGATAGAAAGACATTGAACAAAATGAAAATAATATAAAATATAATCGATAATAATTAGAAGAGAATGAGACAAGAAGGTAGCTTGACTGGAATAGAAAATGAAATGGCGGAAATCTGAAACAGTAGTTAAACTGTAAAAAGTCTCTAGGCCCTATAACTCTGAAAGATTTGTTTTTTAATGAGTTAATGCATTAAAATATATTTAAATAATTTTACCCTACAGAATTTTGTTAAAGTTAATAATAAAAATGGAATCATACTGAGTGCCAGCATGTCCCTATACTCAGTGTTTTAAAATAAAGGCAAGTCAAAGAAAATTGAAAAAATTGTAGATTGAAAGGAACAGTATTCTAGTTAACTGGTGAAGAACATGAAAGTACTTGAACTGGTTACTGGCTAATCTTAGTTGGACTGAAAGAGAATGAGACAATGTGGGAAGTGGAGTTCCTGAGGCTCTAACCAGATTATTGGTTTTATTATAATCATTATCGTTACCGTTATCGTTATCATTATCGCTATCATTATTATTAATTAGTATTATTATAAATTATTATTAATTTGTATTACTATATCTCATAGATCATTATTATTATTATTATTATCATTATCATTATTTGTTCCTGGTTTTTTTTTTTTTAAATATTTATTTAATACATTTTACTGAAGTTTATTTATATTTTTATTCATATCTTA
>JABUQX010069192.1:35000-37500 GCA_015478945.1 Trachelipus rathkii
CAATTGCTCTAACATGCATTCTGTCTAAAATCTTTGAAACTCTCCTTAACTTCCATTTCCTGGATCATCTGGAATATCTTCCACTTCTTTCCGATCATCAGTATGGCTTTCGTAGCTCGAGAGCAACTGGTGGCATATTTCTACCTCACTGATCTATGGTCTTCTGCCATTAGGGGCTTGACACATCGAAGACCTTTGACCGGGTATGCCGCTCGTCGCTACTCTCTAAGCTTCCTCCTCCTTTTTGCTTACTCATGTCTAGTTTTCTTTCAGATCGTTCCATTTCGGCTCTTGTTGGTGGAGAGACATTTTCCTCCTTTCCTGTTAATTGTGGTGTTCCTCAAGGCTCTGTATTATCTCCCAACTTTATTCTTACATTTCATCAACGATCTTTTTAGCTGCATTTCTAACCCTGTTCATTCTTTATGCCAATGATTCTACTCTCCATTCTTCTATTCATTTCAAATCTGCTCCCTCATTAGCAACTCGTCTTCAGCTTTTCGATTAAATTTTTGTCGATCTGGATGATATATCTCTGTGGGTTCACAGTAATCTTGTGAAGTTCAATTTTTTAAAAACTCAACTTCATATCTCACTCTCAAAAACTCCTTCCAATATTCCTATCTTCTTCGACGGCAATAACGTTAGACCTGTGAACAACATAAACATTCTTGGACTGAACATAAACAACAAATTGTTTTGGAAACCTCATGTCACTACAGTTTCTAAGGTGGCCTCAAAGAAGCTGAGGATTCTATTTAGATTGCGGAAATGTGTTTTTCTTTTCTTCAGTTACTCCAGTTATATAGGGGTCTTATCCTCCCTTGTATGGAGTACTGTTTCAAATTTGGTGCGACTCCGTTTCCACCTTCCTTTTGGATAGGATTGAGTCTAAGGCTAAGAGACTAATAAACTCTCCCCTACTTTGAAACCCTCTTCACCCACTTTTTCTACTTTTTGACATTGGGGCACTATCTCCTTCCTATTGGTATTGCAACGGGAGGTGTTCCGTTTTCGAATGAGCTGACCTCTCGAATTCCTCCACCTTTGCGTCACCCTCGTATCACAAGGGATTCCTTGCTCTCACAAGGGGTTCCTTGCTCTCACATGAATTTTGTGTGAGCATTGGAAACTCAAGGGTCGGTCGTTGTGGTGTCTCCTCCTTTCCAGCCACATCTGTTTTGTGGAACTACTTGCCGTCATCTATCTTTCCTGCTGTATTTAATCTTCCCCTCTTAAAGGCCCTCGTCTGCGCCCACCTGTGATGAATTGCGTTAGGCCTAGGATTTGGGTGGGTTCTCTTTCCTTTAATCTTTTGACCCCTCTCTGAAAAGGGCCATGCCCGTGAGTGGTGGTACCACGTAAAAAAAAACTAAATAATAATAATAATAATAATAATAACAACAACAATAACAATAATAATAATAATAATAATAATAATAATAATAATAATAATAATAATAATAATAATAATACATAAAAAGTAATTTTGATCAAATAGAACTAAGGATGTCAATACATTTGAAATTACAATACACTGCAATCTAAATTCTTATTCACAGGGGTAAATGCTATAACCTAACCTAACCTAACCTTACCTTGTTCACATCGAGGTAACATAAAACTGCCCATTTTGCTGAAATGTGGATGTCGCAGTTAACGGAGTGGTTTCCTTCAAGCCCCGCACACTTACTTGTTAGCACTATTAAATGAATAGCACAATAGCAGGATATTACGTTAAACTATTTGGCCATTAATAGTAATTTAGATAAATTGCTTTATTTTAATAATAGAAAAATTAATAATAATAATAATAATAATAATAATAATAATAATAATAATAATAATAATAATAATAATAATAATAATAATAATAATAATAATAATAATAATAATAATAATAATAATAATAATAATAATAATTAGTAATAATTATAATAATAATGGCAGTAATTAATAATAATAATAATAATGATGATAACAAGAACAGTTATGATGACTAATATTTTACTAATATTTATTTAAGTAAAAGAGCGTATAATTACGATTCTTTTAATACGAATAGGAGGACAAACAGTTTTACCTAACCAATCATGGCCTCTGATTTGTCAATCGAAAAGTTCGTTTTTCAAAAACACATTTACCGACGTTTAATAACAAACCTCGCCCTAATTACGGCTCCTTAAATGCATATAATTAAAGCGATGGAAAACAGTAATTCAAATTTATTATCTTCTTTCTTTTGTGATTTAAAGCTTTTACTTTTTATTCTTTATTATATCTTTTTTCTTTTTCTTTTTTTCTTCTTATTCCATTGGTTTGTTTTTGGTAAATTCGAAGGCACATACTTTTTTTTTTTTATAATAAAAACGTGCTTAATAATTGTTCCTATTGTAAATTGGGTTTATGAAAGTTTGTTTTCGGATATTTTCTTTCGTCAAAGAAAGGCTTTGATTTTTTGGGCTTCTTTTCAGGTGGACGATTATTAAGGGCTTTGTTT
>JABUQX010069192.1:40000-57500 GCA_015478945.1 Trachelipus rathkii
TTAGTGTGTTGTGATTTAAAACTCCAGAATTTTTCTAACTTTTTACTAATAGGATGCTAATCAAAAATCGTACAAATATAGAAAAAATGAAAAGTGTGTTCAATATTTCGTTTTTATCAAGAAGATAAAATAAAATATTACGAAAGTCTGTATCAACTCATTTGCTAATTAAAATATTCTTTTTAAGAGGTTTTAAAATCGAGGCTGACTCGCTTCATAAAGAAATTCTGAAATCCAATACATATTTCGCACAAAACGAGACAGTTTTGTATTATGGGGGTTGGTGAGTTTTTTTTTTGTGTAATGGTATTTTTTTTGTTTATCTCAAGAGATTATTATTTCATAGAAAATATTTCACAAACACAAGCTCTCTCACGGGCAAATACAGCAGCTCCGTTTACTTTCAAGGAGGTGGTAAGTGTGGTCTAAATCAACAAACTCATACCTTTAAACCGTTCCAGGAATTTAACCGGACCAATATTCGCGACAACAGACCGCAGGCCTTCTTAAAATGAAAGGAGATTAAAGATAATCTCGTAAACGTAAGTGAGGCACGCATATAGAGAATATATATGGACATAAGAGTGAATATTACCTACAGTATATTATAAACTAAAAATGACACTTGATGGAAAGTTAAGGAAAATGCTTAATTATTTTATGACAAATTAATAGAAATATGTTTTTAATTTCCTAAGGCATATATATTATATATATATATAAAGTCTGGAGTGGCTAATATCAACTAACAATAAAACTCATGTGCCATAAACACTCAAGCACCCCTTTGATGCTACTCTCTGAGGGTGCGTCTAAAGGTGGGTGTGACACGCGAGTGGAAAAGTTCCTCGAGCACTTGCCGTACTCAGGATATACTATAGATAAGAGATATAAAGCCACCAACATCACGCCGCATAAGATAGAGGGCCAAGTGATACTAGCAAAGGAAACGGACAGTTTATAAGTCTTTTTGCCTTTATGACCGACCTCATATCCCAAAAGCCGGGAGAAACCTGAGCCCCCCCAGATTATGTGAGAGCAGTGATACTTCTCATACATGGTGACGGATGAGGCCCTGCTATAACTGGAGTAACTGTGATAGAGGAAAAAAAGTATCTCAGTCAAACAGAACTACCCATGTTTCTTTTTGAGGACGGCATTATGACAAACCGTTTTGATGTGATAGGTTATCCTCAAGTACATTTTCATGTTATGTGTTATAGGCCAAAGGATGTTATATATTGTTACATAACATTAGAGAGGGACTGAGATAGGAGAGACCGTCGAAAGCAGATAGGGAAAGTTAAGAAGGTGCTAGAGAGGGAGATTTAATGATAAGTTGTAGATCCGATATTATTGAGTAAACTACTATTAAAATCTAAAACAAGTATTAGACTCCTGGGATTTTTCAGTGAATTAAGGCTCAATTGCATTTTATTTTTCAATTCGTTATTTTTCATAACTTATTAAGTTTTCTATTGAATATTCCTCATTTTAGTCCCTTAAGCCTGTCTTTCGTTCATTGTGTTTTTCTTAGCCACTTTACTCTTCACATAGTGCTGTGAAAGACTCTATAAATTCAATGGTAACTTGAGTTATTGAACACGTATGCACAAATGACTCAAATGTAGTAACAGAGTTTTTTGATTGAGAGAAAAATAGGCCGGTTTCTTTAAATAATTTCAGTATATCTTTGGTGTCTTTTATTAATCTTTATTGTTTATCCTAATTTTTGCTGATTGCTTGTGTTACAGTAAATACTGTTATAGGTTTTCTCTGTTCTTAAGTTATGTTGATATTAATAAAATCCACTTAATCAATAGTTAATGTTAACGAGCATGGACCCTTGTTATCGATGAATAAATGTATTACTTACGTGGAGGCACCTTAACATATAAGAAATCGAGATGCATAAAATGGAAAAAGATAAAATGCTCTATGGCATTAGTTTTGAGGTTTTCTGATAAAATGTAGTCCTATAAAGATAATATGATAAAGTGATTCATGTAAAATAAGGCTACATATAAATTTACAGAATGCTTTCCATATATTCATTCAGAAGTTTCAACAATTGATTTGCATTCTAATATTGTTTGTGAGTAGTTTTAGCACCTATCTAGATGGTGTCAAAGCTCTACCAAGAAACTTCTATATAAATCTATCTCCTATATATAACATTGGGGATATAGAACAGATCAGCAATTATTTGATCGGCAGTTTTGCAGTGGTCTTTTGACAACTTTCAAAATTCTTTTGACATTATCAGAGCACTGCATTTAAGTTTCATATAATTTTTGATTGTGAAAATTGTAGCCATGAAATTCCAAATAATAACAATAATATTTGTACTATTACGGAAGATAAGTGTAATTTATATGATAAAATGGGTCTTGTTTGCCAATAGTTAAAATTATGATAAAAGACTGTTTTTATTGTTTGATTTAGTTGACCTTCCTTTTAACATAATTATTGATTTATACTAATAACCGTTTCAACCGATGATTTAACTTTAATCATATTTGTATGGAATATTAAGCAATTTTACTATTTAATATTTTTGGTAGTCCCAAATCAAAAGTTTTTAAGGGCAAAGTTGAGAATGTTATTTTCTTTCTTTAGGGTGGAGTCTTTGAAATAAGAGTTTATAATGTTCATTTATTGTTGGCAATAGTATTTCGATAATTTCCGGAATATAATGTTTTATTAGGTCATTAATGACCAAATTAAAACCGTTCGTTTGCACTCAGTGATGTAAAAATATAATCCTTACTTTTTTTATATTTTACCTACGCTCAATTTCTTTGAAACTTCATATTCTTAACCTGCTCACATTGCTGAGCAGCTCGTCGTACACCTTGATACCAACGCCATATAGACTTCGTCACCAAACCTTCTTTTTTCTAAATAACTCAAATTCGTCGCGTGTCGACTCTATGGTCCATTACGCGTCACCAATACTTTTTATATACATGAGAACTTTAGACAACCAGGAAAATCTATCTCATACAAGCAGTCATATTTTCAAAGAATCAGAGACAAATAACATAGACCTTTTTAATCCATATATGATAATATGTTCCTCTCTGAGCACTGCACATAACTCTGTCAGTTTCATTTGGGCGAAGATATGGTTGATCTCGATAAATCAAATTTTTTTTCTTTTTTTTTTTTTTTCATAATGCTGGTTATTCTGCGACACAATCTAAGGCGAAGTTATTACTTTCTACAGATAAAGACATAAACCCGTCTTCATATAATGAGGCTATAACATACATATGTGTAGTGTGATACTCCAAAGCCAATAATTGAAAACGTAATCATATGTGTAAGCACACTCTATTCTATCAAACATAGTTTCAGTCAAAACCCTTTTAATAACATTAGTTAAGTTAGGTAAGATAATATCCTCACCTCAATTAATCTAATCCTCGAATTGAGTATGTGGTTTCGTTTTTTCAACTAATAAACACTTTAAAATTCCGCCGCTCTGGCTAACAACAATCATATAGGTTTATTTTTTTTTTTATCTTACATTCAAGAAATTTTTTACGGTAGGATGCGCAAGTGCTTCAACTTCCATGGATTACTCCTTCCTTGCTATATCTGGCTCCTATACATTAACTTTATTATATGTCTAATAAGTCAACTGCTTCACAAGTCAACTAATAACTTTTGGAACTAAAAGAAGGGAAATATGGTGTTCTACTGTAGGTAAGTTTGTCCTGAACTGCGCCATGATGTAGATCGAACAATGACGATATCAGTACAATTAGTTTGTTGATTGGGCTGTACTTGAGTTATGCCTTGAACACGAAAAATCAGTGAAATATGATTAATGTTTCTCGCTAAAGAATTTTGTAAGTGTGCTCGGCAGTTACAGAAGTTAATTCTCTTCTGGATGATTTATGTTAAGTGGTAGTTATTTCTTTTGTTATTTTTCCTTATATGTACTACTAATATATGTATACTAGTATATATATACTATATATATATATATATAATAAGTATATATTAATAATATAATTATTTTATAATATATATTATTATATATATTGTGTTTATATTTTAGTGGGGATAGTTTGTGCTTTACTGGAGCTCCGATTTGTTTTGAGTGTGTTTATAATGTTTTTTAGCTATTTTGCCATTAAGTTGTTTGTACATTAAACGCTCTTGAAGTTTTTATTTGTTTATTTAACTATTATTTTGGTTTAATATTTTTAAAATATATCATCCCCTTAAAAGATAAGTTATCCGTTTTTTAATTTTTAATTTTTGAACTTTTTTTATGATAGATAGCAATAGTTAGTTTTAGGATTGTAAAATACGTAGTTTAGATAGTACTAGGGTATATTTTTTTCGTAGTCTGTTGTGACTAGTTTTACTTAAAAGAAGCTATTCAGTTGTTTTATTCTTAAACGGGTCTATATCTATAAGGCACCACGTTTTCTAAGTTTAATGTTTTTTCTAATCTTACATATTCCAGTTTTACGTGAATAATTGTAAATTTTTTTTATCAACACAGATTCATATTCATTAAATAATAGTTTTTCAATTTAAGAGTTCTACTTCAGTGGGTGTATAGTTTTAAAGAGTTTTTTTTCTGGGTATTTTTTTTTTTTTTTTTTTTTATTTTCTTTTTCTTTTTTTTTTTTTTTTTTTCATCCATATAATATGCCGGAATTTGTGGTGTATCATTTCAAGTGTGCATGTGTTAGTATGGATATCAAAATAGAGAGAATTGCTGAAGTATATATGCTTAAAGCATTTAGAAATATATTAATAATATATATTTATATATATATATATAATATATATAAATATATATGATATATAGTGACGACTATAGTAAGGTCTATTTATATAATATAGTTTCAGCGGTGGGCTCCCCGCTACTATATTAGCTGGTTATGTCGACCTATGCGCACCTCCGCCACCTCGAGAAAAATAGGTCCGCTAGCGCTCCTCCACTATTCAGACCATACAAATCCTCCGCTATCTCGCAAAGTCCGCACGTCGCACGTTCTGCCCGCTTAATAATGTGCGTTTTTTCACAAAAGATTTTAATAATTAATACGTAAATCTTTTATAAATACATCTTCCATCTACAATATTGCATCACAAACCTGTTATTGTATGTAATATTATTATGAAAAATTGGAGACCAATTGACTATTTTACACTCAAATCTCAATAGATTTTCCACTTTGCAGACTCTCTTAAGGTTCGTAATCATAAAGGGAGACCAGAGCCTTCCAATATATACCTTTTCAACCTTCTTCGTCTTGTCTGAGACACAGATGGGTTAGCAATTCATCCTCTAACTCGTTAATGTATCCAATATAACTTATTTTCATAATTCTCCGTCATATAAAGAGGTGGATCATGTATGCTGCCCTGATGATAAACATAAACACTCACGTATAACACATCCCGAGAATCTTGAATCTCCTACTTCGATGTTCTGTGGCTTAATCTTTCTTCCTTCTACTACATAATCTTGTGCTTCTGCTATTGTTAAGCTCTTCAAAATTAAAAGCAGTTAAGGCTGACCTCTTTGCCCTCCAAATATTCCCCACAATACTAACATATTCGCTCTAACAACGCCGCAGAACCTAGGGAAAGTTACTTCGATCTGGGAAATGCATTGGTATCCAAATCATCTGACCCATGAAAGGAAGATGTCCCATCAGCAACTACGGAAATGAAGCTATTTTAATGAAGGCTAGAGATAGGTAAGCAAAGCAAATGAAGAAACAATTTACACCTTCTCTTTTGAAATATTTGACCATCTAATAGATCCACCCTATTAGAAGGGTGGGTTCCTATTCTCCGCTTCAAAAGACTTTAGTAGAATCCATGAAAGCCTCGACTCCTGCGGAGTTGATGCTAATGCTACGTATCTAGGTGCTCGGTATTAAATAACTTTCTCATTATATTATATATAGTATATCCATATATATATATAAATTATATCTATATATATATATATATAAGTTCTATATATTATTTATCATATATTATATAGTATGTATATGGATATATAATATTATGTTACTAGTATAATTGATATACACAACACTTTAGTAATAATTAGTACTAGTATATTATATTATTATATATAGATAGTAATAGTATATATGTTGAATCAGTTCTTGTGTAAAAACCCATGTCTACTCTCTATATATATAATAATATATAGATTTATATATAATATAATATATATATATATATAGTATAATATATATTAATAGTATATTAATGATATATATAGTGAGATATATATAGATATACGTGATATATATACCATTACTATATATGGGTAATTTACACAAATCTGATTTTTAGAATAGTTGCCTAATTATTTTATATGTAAGTATTTAATTACATTCAATCAGTATCATAATGAGGGTAAATAGCCATTCAGTCTATAAAAATCAATTTAAATGTTAATTTTATTATATATGGTCTTTTAAGGAGGTTGAGATTTATTTTGGAAGTAGACACATCGATAAAACCCGAAACCTTGCGTTGGCAGGTAATTTTAACTTAGTTAATAAAGAATTTTTAAAAATTAGAACCATTCTAAATTCCTTTATCGTTCCGGTATAAACCAGATTAAGAATTCTTAATAGGGAAACATATTATTTTCCTTTTTTTAAAGAAGTTGTAACACCAAAAGAGCGCAAGGCTTCTTTTTTTGTATCCGCACGTAATGCAATGTACTTGCTCAATTTCTTCGTACGGACCTGCCGTAGTCCGCACCTATTCTGAGTAGTCGGCTCGGAGCGGACAAGCGGACTAGCGGATTAAAGAGCGGAAGTTTGCCCGCAACATCTAGACTACTAATATACTATTGTGTAATACTATACTACCTTATATATAAATATATATAGTTATATATATTATATGTATGCAATAATATACTATTATATATAAGTATTTTCATCATATATTCTATATCTTACTACTATATATATAATATAAATAACAGATACTGAACAATACCAAAGACGCGCTTAAAGCCGGCTAATCGACATATCAATTTCACAATTATTAAGTTCTTAAATAATAATTTGTATTGATTGTGTCCGTAAGTAGATTAAAGTCGCGTTTGTTCGAACACACCTTAATAACATACAATACCTCTTAATAATTAATCAATATTTTTAAGAGCTAAAGTTTCCTCTCATCATATATATATATATATATATATATATATATATATATATATTTTAATATATAATCTAGTATACTTAAATTTTAAGTTTATATATACTATCTTATATTCTCTACTATAAATAATACCTAATATATACATCAAGCTCTCCTATAATATATATTCTATATATTACCTGTGTATATTACGTAGAGCTATGTATGATATGTATGTACTGTTATGTATGTATGTTTATGTATGTATGTATGTAGCTATAGGAATGTACGTCTGTTACGGCTTTTTATTATTATTTATATAATATATATAATATATATCATAATATATATCATATCTTTTAATTAGTATAGTATATACACTCTTATATTATATTTATAGTATATATATATAATATATATAGTATATTATATATAATACGTAGCGTAAATTGCTAAAACCGACCAGTAAAGTAGCAGCCCAATTTTCAGATGAGTAGAAAAAAAGATTTAATTTTTAATCCATTTCTAAGCCTTAAATATTTTTGGGAATGGAAAGACGAAATAATCACAGGAATAATTGAAGAAAAATATAATTATGTTAGACGCAAGTGTTTTTCTTTTATACAAATTAATAAAAAGAGTGTTTATATATAATCTGATTATATATTATTACGAAAAGAGAATGGCGGCCATACTTAATTGTTCTAAAAAAGTAAGTTTCTTTCTTTCTTTACTTTGTCTCTTTCTGTCTTTCCACTGCAAATGTAAGTTTGAACCTAAGTACATAGCATGTAATATTGGTTCTAAGGTTACATAGGCAGGAATGTTCAGAATTTTTAAAATGTTCAAATTTAGTCATGTCTTGATTGGATAATGTAATTACATATTAGATAATGTAATTCTAGTTATATGAAATTTAATAATAATAATAATAATAATAATAATAATAATAATAATAATAATAATAATAATAATAATAATAATAATAATAATAATATAAATAATATAATAATAATAATAATAATAATAATAATTTTTCTTATACTTTAATTTAATCGTTAATGTCTTATTTATAATATCTTGTAGGTTTCTCTTATGTTTTTGATTACATTGTAAAAACTAAATAAATTTATTTTTGCCAAAAAAAAGTTAATAAATAAATAAAATAAAAAATAAAAAATAAATAAATCATTGCTATAATTTTCATTACATTTAATGAGGGAAATGCCAAATGTGCTTCCTTACAAACTGAAATAAGAAACGCTATTGAATGTTAGCAATTTTCATGGGTGTTTCAAACAAAACTATTATCGTAATGTTTCAAACAAAACTATTATCGTAATTATTATTTAAAAACTAGAATATTTATAATTTATTGAATTTCTCAAACCCTCTAAAACATGCAACAGTTTTTTTTAATTTATTTTTTAGTACACTTAATAGTAAAGCTTAAAAATATATATATATATATATATACTATATATATCTATCTATAGTATATATATATATAATATATATAGTTATGTAATACGTACTCATATATTCTAAGGTACTTCTATGTATATATACTCTATATATAATTATATATATAGATATAATATATATATAGTATATATGATATTTATATATATATAGTAATAGTAGAGCCTCATAATATGTTATATATATAGATAATATTACTCATCATATAATACTCTAATTTATATATACTAATTAGGGTATATAATATATATATATATATATATATATATATATATATATATTATAATATTAGTATATAGTGAAATATATTCTCATATATATAATATACAGTACAAATGTCCAGGTGGTGAGGCTCTAATGAGGTCTGGCCCTCCCCGAAAAAAATTTTTTTTAGACACTAAGCATTTTCTTAAGTTTCTATCCGATTATAAACATAAATGTCCAGAGGTGTTTAAATTCTCAATTTTCTCCTATTACTCAATAATAACTTATATAAATTCACATATTATTAGGTTTTACTTACGAGATTATACGTATATATACTCATTGTTATAACATATTATACTATTAGATATGAGTACTATATATAATATTACTAAGTAAGCTATTATATATATATTATATAGATAGGATACTCATATATATAATATAGTATTAGTATAAGAAACGACTGTTTTTGTCTGGCCTCGCCCCTCCCGGAAAAAAATCCTTGGAGTTACCGCTCACTGTATGTATATATATATATGATATATGTATATATATAATATATTAGTATATATATATTATTAGTATATATATATAAGTATATTATATATAGATATATAATAATATATATATATATATATATATATCGCCGTAGGCCTAGCCTAACCTTTCGTGCGCAGAGGCACGCGGTCTAATCCTCCGCGTAGCAGGTCTGAGTTTTATTTTTCCTGGGGCAAGAATTAAAACTAGGCTGCGATCACGTTGGTGGCGACAGGCTTGAGATAACCGACCTTAAGTTCGAGTGTTCTTATAGTATCCCACGTGTTTACCTTCTGTGAAGGGGCTTAAGCCGTTAAAAGTAAACTTATATTATATAATATATATATATATATATATATATTTATTTATAATTTATATTAATAATATATATATATAAACATAAATTATTATAATATCTAATCTATATCTCTACTATATTAATTTAACTTAATAGTTTATACTCTCTACGATGGTGAGCTAATCCAGAGGGCTCACTACCATAAGATCCACTCTGAGATTGGAAATCTAGTTCCGAGATGCAAGATTGATTTAAAAGTCGTAGGTGCAGGGGGGGGGGGGGATACTGTTTTAAAAGCTGACAAGATTTTGATATATGGCGTTTGAAAGTGTGTGACAAGTTTAAGGAGGTAGTTGGAAAGAAATAGCTAAAAAGGAGTATGTTCTAGACTTTATAAGTCGAGTACATGTAAGATTGAGCATAACGGTTAAGTTTTAGGTTAGAGAGTTGGACAGAAGAAGGAAGAAACTGTGTAGAAAGACGTCGCACGAGGTCTCCACAGAGGTGGAAGTTTAACGACTAGGTTCACTGTTCAGAAGAGCAATGTCCTTTGTATAAGATAGATAGATAAATAGATAATAGATTAGATATGATGAGATAGAGAACGAGAGAGAGAGAGAGAGAGAGAGAGAGAGAGAGAAGAGAGAGCAGAGAGAGAGAAAGATAGGAGAAGCAGATTGTACTAGCGATAGCATAATGATAGTGATACAACAGTTCGAAGGGCAGAAAGAGACTGGAGAGAGTTAGTGAGGGAATGAGAGTTGATGAGACCGTAAGTCCACATCAGCAATAATAGATGGAAGCCGGGTGGGGGTCAAGGAATAAGTCTTAACAATCCACACTGCTTGTGAGTGTCTGGTAGCCTTTTCTGGCAGTCAATCAGCGACTAGTATTCCTATGACGTCATATTTTGATTTTGAATGTTGTTTATAAGTTCGTTTGTCCTGTTGGTGTGATGTTGCTTGTCGTGCACACACATCACACACCTAACTTATATGATATATATATATATACCTTAATACTGAATCAAATAAAATCTTATCTTGGATACCTTTATATACTTGATACTCACTAATAAAATAACTAAATATATATTGTACTATATTAGTATTAAATTAACATTAACTTTTATTATTATTATATCATAAACAAACAAACCTATTATATATGTATACCTATACCTTATACTATATATATTTTCGTCTTATACTTTATATTAATTTATTTTTATGTGCGTATTTTATTTAGTTTCCAGATATTAATTTATTTTTATCCTAGTTAATATTTAAATATTTTAATGTTTTTAATTGTCAATATTATATTTTACTCTATATATGGTAGCTTTAAATACCTGCGATCGAGCGCGCAAGTAAGACTATATACAGCAAAATGTTCGATGTCGGATTTGAACCACCAACATTAGGGATAGTCGTCAAGTACTTTATCGATACACCAACAGCGGAAGAAGCTCCCACTATGGAGATGCTTCGAAATGCGAGAGTGCTGATTATCGCTCGTGCGTTGCCATTTCGTGGTCCTGATCCTTGTTTGCGTTCGATTTTCTCCTTTTTTTTGAAATCACGTATAACTAATGTTATCTTTCTTTTCTTTTTCATAAAATTGTTTTTAATAATTTAATATCTTATATTCACACTAATTTATTTTAAATTCAAAGGTTATCTTTCATCGCGTTAAGATACGTCAATATCTGTTCAAATATGACTTAAAGCAGTAAAGCAGATGCTTATGGCCTGTTGGGAGGGGTGCTGGGATTCAGTGTTTGCGCTGATTGGCGTGTTACGTGCTTTACGTTACATTGAAGGTGCTCTAATGATAAAAAATATTTATAGCTAAATCAACAATAAAAAAAAAATGTTTACAATCATTTTGTTTTGTTGTTCGCACAAAGACCATATTTTTATATAATGAAGTTATTTTCACGTTACGTTTATACATAATGTCTGTTTAAATATGACTTAAAGCAATAAGGCAGTAGCGCATAGCAGGGTGATGCCGAACATGGGGTCGCTGGGATAGGGGTATTGGTAAGATGATTTGGCTTTACCTCTGCTGCTTTACCTTACTATTGTGTCCGTCACTTTACAAGCATACAGAATCGTTAATAAGTAAAATTAACCATAGAAAATAATGTTGTATTATATTTTTATATCGAGAACTAGTTTACAGAAAATATAAATATCTGTCACTGACTGAAAAGAACATGGAGTATGCAAATTATTAAAGTTATAGTATAAAGGAGCCAGGAACAAGGAAAACGGCCTTATAATTAATAAGTTGTATGGGCTAAGATAATATTTTAAGCAATGTTTAGGCTTGGTTAAAGAAGAGAAAGATAGGTAGAATGATAGATAGTTAGAGTGGTCGTACAATTAATAAGCTCTTTATGCTAAGTTTCTTATATAGTGTTAAACATACGGTTGGTATAGTGATTATATGCGAAATTATTAGCTGAATTCACCATTAAAATTTCTTTTTAAGGGTAAAGTCATTTTAGGGTTTGGTCCCAACAACGTGGGAGCCCTTACCGTTTCTGTTTCGTATGGAATCATTCATCATTCATTCGTCATCGTTCATTCATCATCCTCTGTTATACATTCTGTATTTTTCTTCTTTTTTTCTTCTGGGCCCCCCTCCCTCTGGGCTCTCAGACATCCGTGAGGATTCTGAAACCCTAGTTCTATTGGGCCGAAAAAGCTATGACACCAATATTGGGGTATTAAGAGCATGTTTGCTAACTCATCACCGCACCAGCACCGGCTTTTGCTCCGGTTCATTGCTCCGCATTATGAGACTTTTCAGTCTCTGACCTGTTTTTATTCCTTCTTCATCATTCCTCTATTTTCTTTTCTTTTACTTTCTATGTATTTCTCCTTTATTGCTTCTTTTTTTTCTTATGAACCCCTACCTGGGGTCCTCAATCACCTTGAGGGTCTCGAAACTCTAAAATCATGTCATGGGTTCATAACACATAGGTAAAAGATACCTCACTTGGACTATTATATGCATATTTCAAGAATTGAACTCTGGCACTGAATTCAGCTCCGGTTCACGGCTCCTCATCACGAACCATCTCAGGCTCCGACTTAATCTTTCCTCAACCCTTCATTCTAGGCTGATGCGCTGTCGGCAGCTTGTATCTTGCCTTAGGTTAAGACCATTTTAAATTAAAGGACTCAAACATCCACTTGCAGGGGCGTAGCGTCTTAAACTACCAGCTTATATATTTTGATCTCAGAGTTATAGTGATAAGCTCATCTAATGTTTGAGCCTATACTATCAAAGGGAAAATACAATATAGATAGTAATTATATTAATTGATATATTATTTTACTCCTACTTAAGTGAGCCTCTAAATTATATAATCGTGACCAGCTTCACTCATAAACAGTAAGATCTAAAATAAATAACTGTACGCTACAAGACGCGTATCTCCATATTAGTAAATATTATCACTAGTCACATTTATTTATATGATATTAATAATCTATCTAAGATCTTTGTAACTAATAAACCTCTACATATTAAATTTTAATTTTTGATTGTACTTTCTATATTTATATACTGCTAAAGCAATAGAAAGAAAATAACTGGATCTTTTAAACCCACTAGATATTTTTATATTATCCAAAAATAAAAATAAATCGGAGCAAAAAGGTCACAATAGTCTGATTACTACCTTGGCCGCGACGGCTGATTATTAGATACTCGATTTAACAAAGCCATCAGTACTCCGAGTCATGTGAGTTCCTTGTGGTGCGGTATTCGTTAATGTACTTGGCGACCAATCCCTCGGATAAGGGGTTCAAACTCTGACCACGGGAACATTTTACTTGCCGGGCTCGGAACGTATTATTTAAAGCTACAACTATTAGTAAAAATTAAAATTACGTGAAAAATTAAAAATATTTTAACATAAAAATAAGAGTTAAATTATACTACAAATAAGGCGTTAAAATATACTTTCATATCTACTGAATTTCATGGTTGTTCCAGCCCTTGTTTAAAAGAACTAATGGAAAATGAGAACTTTTATGCAGTAATGGTGATAGCTATTTATTTTTTTTTTTTTTTTAATAATATATATTATATTATAGACAAGTAAACTGTGATTTAAAAGCAATTTTGATACCGCTAGGTAATTAATATATATTTTTATGGCCACGTGCTTAGTCTAACTGTGCTTCCAATGAACCCAGTGGCACTGTATTTTTCCTTCCTTTCTTCATTTTTGTCATTACTTATGTCATGTTATTTATCTCTCAATTAATACGCCTTAATATCGGTATCTATATAGTATTGTTAGTAATCGGGGCTAGCATCTATTTTAGGCCGTTGGTGTGTTGTGTGCGCGCTGACTGTCCAACTTGTGGTGTTTCCTCAGATGCGATCAATCTCGTCACATGACAAAAACCATATCAACGGACAAATTATACCCTACATTTCAATACTTTATGAGTTCATTTAACTGTCACTATACTTCGTTGTCTTGTCATATTACTAGTAGATTAACATATGGTCCATATCTCGCGAGGCATACAGCAGTTGTGATACCTTATACTCATTGTTCCACGTACAGTGATCCTAGCGCTCGGTTTCGAATCTATTGCTGACTTTCCCTCGCAGGGACACCTTATCTTTTTCGTGTTCAGAGACTTTCGAGTAACCATCAACTCTAGATGTATGACTGCATCCTTCTTTTACTGGTATCAATACTCTAGGAACTATTCTCGCGAGTTCCTATAGCCCACATAACGTATTGATAAGCGTTAATTCTTTATGACATCTATAAGAAGAGTTTGGTGCTGGGCGGAGTTCTACTCTCGAAATACTCTGCGCAGCATACTGGATGATAGAATTTCCGTGAGTAGAATCGCTGGTGAGAAACAATGGATAGCTGCTATTGGTTTATCAAAACTCTACTAAATATTGGAAGAATGTATACCCTTTAATAAGCTTATAAGGATTTTCAAAACTTCACTCTTCATTTCATAAATTTACATTTCAGATATCTTTTAAATCTAGATTGGTGCTTCTTCCTTGGAGTGAGTGTCTTCTTACAATTCTGAACTAATTCCCAAAACGAGCCATAAAGAATGGATTCACAACACTTGTATTGTAATGTAAAAACCAATATTAATCTCTTGACATTGATTCTCGAGACAATTGGGTCATTCTCTAACTTTGATCTACTCTTCCTTTATTTGGGTTGTTTTTAGTTGGTGATGCAACTATATTGAATAGGCTAAAACTATTCCCCTGATAATAAAATGAAGTCTCTTCAGAGACCGTACTTGGCAGCCTCAATCAATTAAACTTCGTTCTCCACTCTGCTTGTTACTACAGAAATTCTGTATCTTTAAACACCAATCGAACAATATTTTGGCACTCTAATTTTCAGATTGTGTGGATTAGATAGAGCCAAGTCTTTATCTAAATGATGGTCTAGCACTTAGGCCACCAGTGAGTAGCTCTATCATATGTCTTTGTAAAGTGTATGCTTACAGCCAAAAACATCAATTTTTTTCCCGTTTTATTCCTAATTTGTGGAAAATAATATAATATATATATAATAAATGGTGTACTTACATAATAGTAATATTATACTGGGAAAAATTGTGTATCAAATTTGGATCCATTGTGAGCTGCAACTATTATTTTATCTTTACTCTCAGTTACTCTACAATGATACTCATTGATACTAACGGAGCCTCATTACTATTCCGCCCTTATGATATAAATGGAAAAGTAATATTATATTTATTATCTCATTTATATCTGGTAGGAGGGCTCTGGTTTCATTATTCCTTAGAGTATTCATTTATTATTATTATATATATTGAACAGAAGGTCGAGTCATAAAGGTGCCATAATAAAGACTTATAAGAAAACTTGATTTACCGTACTTATTTCCTAATCATTCATCATTGACCCTGCTATCTTTGATTAGTATATAATCGTGCGCTTAGAATATGTATTTATTAGTGCTTTATTACTTACTTACTATAGGTACCGTCATAAGCTGAGAGATAGCTTCGAGGGAACTTGTAAACACGCGTTACCACCAACCTCTTTAATACGGCTCAGCACTCTGACGGTATTTAAGCACAAGGGTGCTGTGTATGCATGACCGCTTTATTAATATATGTGATAATTTAGTATATTTTTATATAGTAGACGACTCTACCTCGTTTTCTTTACACCTAAATCTACGCTGTATTATATAATAATAACGGTATTATAATAGCTATTCCTTTACCTTTATTTCCTTAAGTACCACTACTGTTCTGTATATGATAGAAATTCCTTATACGGTTCCATCTTCTGTGTTTACCTGTACTTATGTAAATTTATTAATCTCCCTCTCTTTTATTATCATTATGCTTGCGTATACTTATTAGCTTCATATAACTGCTATATGTAATTTGCATTAAGTTTGGTGAAAGCTTCTGAGACGTGTAAATCACCCCCTCTATTTATTGAATAGCGCTTACATGTATAATCTAGCCTCAATATATATATATATAGTTAGTGGTTATATAGGTGATGAGTAAACTAACTATAAAAAATTATTATTATATATAATATCTATATAATAAAAATATATAGTTATATTATTTATTATTAACTTATTAATATTAATATATAATAAACCTTAATTTATTAATATATAATATTAATATATACTATGATATATATAATAGATAATTGATATATATATAATACATTATATTATATATATATATATATATATATATATATATTATATTTATATTATATATAATTAATAAGCCTAATATTTAATATTATATACATTAACTAATAATAATATATATATTATTATATATATATAAATATATATATAAGTAATATAATATTATATATATATAATTATATATTACTATTATTATATGTTACTTTTAAATATATATAGTTATTATATATATATATATATATATATATATAATATAGTATACTATATATATTAGAGAACTCCTCCTCTTTAAAGGGTAGTTAACGTAATAGATATTCAATCGAAAAATGTAATCGATTTTTTTTTTCGATTTTTCAGGATTTTTGTAGTGTAAACTGCACATGAGTTTTTTTTTTTTTTTTTGTACTAAGTACTAAATTTTTAATAGAAAGATTTGAAAGAGAGTCAGGTCTCTCGGCCTCAGCGGGGGACGACGGGGCGGGGACTTCGTCCTCTCTCATGTCTCACTCCGTCGCTCGAGCCCTAATAAAAGAATAAAAAGAATAATTATAAAAATATAAACATTATAAAATTAACATGCATTAAAAAAAGCAACTTGTGGAAACTCTAGGGATGTTTCTATTGGAGTTTAAGCTAACACGTCACACTGCAGGAAGCACCAATTGTGGGAAGCATGAGCAGTCAGCAGTTTTGCGATCTCCTCCTTTTATTTTGTAATCAATATTGAAACATTTCATGATTCTAATCTATTTGTTCATTAATTTAATTTAATATTGAACAATATATTTAACTTATAAAATATTATTTATATTCAAATTTATATTTATTTTTTATCAATTTCTTTTTAATATATTATGAATAGCAGGTTCTAATCATTTAATGAATAAATAGATATTAGGACTACAACTGTTAACACTACTAAATCTACTAAATTTACTGTTGACGCATGCGCAATCCAAAAACACTGTAGGTTCTGAGCATATGGGTTCGGAGATATTTCGATCATCACATAGGACTATTATATTAACTTCTTTTAATACAGGTAGTAGTGCTATGATATATGAGAAATATTATATATATAAATTATAATA
>JABUQX010069192.1:67500-77500 GCA_015478945.1 Trachelipus rathkii
TAGGAATTATCTCGGAGTTTTTATCTACGCAATAAATCTAAATTGAAATTCTTAGGTGCACAAAAATCCTCTTCTTAAAAATGACAAAAATTCAATGAGAAAAATTTTGAATGTTTTTCTCCAAATGCAAATGAAGGAAAGTAAATTATTTAAAGCTATAACAAACTGTTTTATTATCACTTTGTAAGTGCCATAAAAGAGCGTTGTATTAGAATGTTCATACTCCCTAATATATATATATATATATATATATGTATATATATATATATATATATATATATATATAGTATATATATATATATATATATATATATATATATATATATATATATATATATATATATATATATATATATGTATATTAAGGTCACAACACTCATTCAGGCATGAGCATTTTCTTATGTAGAGTACAAAAAAAGGAAAGAAAAACACACCCATCCCTTAGGTGACGCAGACATGGGCCCAAAGAGAGAGAAGATTGAATACTGTAGTGAAAGATGAAGGCAAAGATTTCGGCAATTGCACAGAAGTGTGGCTGGTGAAAGAAGGATACCACAACGAACAAATATCGAGTTCCAATGCCTGCACAATGTCCGTGTTTGAGCAAGGCACCTCTTTGTGATATATATATATATATATATATATATATATATATACGTATATATATATATATATATATATATATAAAGATATATATATATATATATATATATATATATATATAAAGTATTAGTGTTAAATATTTAATACATTATTAAAGCGGTATCTGTTGCTGAACGGAATGTATGATGCATGCACAGTGGTGTGTTTATTAGTCCATTTATGCGACGCATGTTGTACTCACAGATTACTTAAATCTTATGAAAAGACAAAAAAACACGTCACTTTTGATATAAAAAAATAAATATTATGATAACAATAGTTTTTTATTGTATTCATTAATCGCAAATATGTGAAAAGACTCACGATAGTGGAAGGATGAAGCTTGTAACAACAGCAGTAATAATAATAATAATAATAATAATAATAATAATAATAATATTATTATTAATATTATTAATAATAATAATAATAATAATAATAATAATAATAATAATAATAATAATAATAATAATAATAATATTAATAATAATAATTTATTATTATTATTATTATTATTATTATTATTATTATTATTATTATTATTATTATTATTATTATTATTATTATTATTATTATTATTATTATTATTATTATTATTATTATTATTATTATTATTATTATTATTATTTTATTATTATTATTATTATTATTATTATTATTATTATTATTATTATTATTATTATTATTATTATTATTATTATTATTATTATTATTATTATTTATTATTATTATTATTATTATTATTAAATATCGTTCCTCTTTTTATTCTTCAGAAGATATACTATACTGTTTTCCGGTTTAATTTTATATAGAGTGACACATTTGGTCTTAAACTTAATGTTGACAGATTTGTCCTTTTTATTATATTTATGGTACAAATTCGGACATTTGCGTATTTTTAAAAAAAAATAAAAAATTTAAACTAGTTATGATTTCAACTTTGTTCAAGATGGCGTGTTTGATTTAGAATCTGTAATATTTGACAAGATCACTTTGATTGGTTTTTTAAAGTTAATTTTAATCTCAAAAGTGTATTTGTGATACAGATTGTGCTATATATAATAATAAGCTTAATTTTTATTTCCGTTGTCCTAAACCCTATTGTCGGAAAAGATTTACAATTTGTCCTGAAGGCTACTTGGAAATTTTTCTATTTAATGTAAGTATATATATATTCGAAAAGCTGACTTAAGTGAACTGATATTTAGTTATATTTATTAAACAATTTACGGCTTTCATGGACAAATTATTTTTTACGGGGCTCGAGCCGACGGGAGACAGAGGGGGGCTGGGAGACCCCGACTCCTGCCATCTCTGTGGTCTAGCTTGCGGGTATTCTTTAGTTAAAAAAAAGACAACTAGTAATTTATTGTACAATATATGCCTCCATTCAAGATAGACTGAGACATTTTTTTCCCAAGCTTGCAAAATCTGTAAAATTTCTCCTTGACATTCTCCTTTTTTGCTAAAGAAAATATTTTTTATAAAAAACAAAAAATGAAATATATATATATATATATATATATATATATATATATATATATATATATATATATATATATATATATATATATATATATATATATATATATATATATATATATATATATATATATATATAATATTTTATAAGTATACCATAAAAAGTATATTTTCTTTCGCATAAAAGGACAGTCCCAATGTGAAATTTTTACGATTTGGCAACCAGCAAAAAAAATTGAATGTGTCACTCTATGTACAATGGAACCCTGTTTTCCTATCTACCGAACCACAAGGAACTCCTTAATATATTCCGTAATTGTAATTCAAAGGCACTACATTCGCCTCAATAGCGCTACGAAAAACTTTTACAGCCATACGCAATCCTTGTTTTAAAAAAACTAAAAATACTGCAGTTTAAAGACCTATTCAATCTATCAGTACTAAAGAAAAAAAAATCACCTATAATAATACCTGTGACTTCTTGTTAGCAAATTTCCTTAGTAATCAACAAGATGCGAAAAAATCATCTAAATTTACTAAATAATTCATATTCGTACATCAACACTCCATTCTGTTGAATAAAAAAAAAGCCACAAAAAACGTCAGCTACAGAGCAGCAAAACTTTACAACTTCATAATACCACAAAAAATTAAAAATGAAAACTCTATCAAGTTTTTTTTTTAAAATAAATAAAAACTTATTATCTAAACCAATATTATTAGCAAATAATCAAATCAGCGATGTATCTTTGTAAAATTTTACCATCATATATATTACAGTACCATATATTTTAACGTTATGGTTATGGTAATGAGTTTTATTATTATCAGTCTTTTTATGGTAATAAATACCAACAATAACATTCGTTATTAATTAGCTATGGCAAACATTTCTATCACAATTTTTATTTATTTATCTTATTATTATTATTATTATTATTATTATTATTATTATTATTTTATTATTATTTTGCTATATTTATTATTGCCATTATTTTACTGAATGAACTTCAGGGGTTCAAAGGAAACAAAACGGCATTTCCCCTATTAGGAAATGGGTATTATTATTATTATTATTATTATTATTATTATTATTATTATATTATTATTATTATTATTATTATTATTATTATTATTATTATTATTATTATTATTATTATTATTATTATTATTAGTATTTTTATTAGTATTTTTATTAGTATTAGCATTATTATTATTATTTACCGCTCATTGTTTTATTATATTTATTGCGTTTTATTATTATATATTATTATTATGTATTATTATTAGATGTTATTTTGATTAAGTACCACTTTGATTATTTATTATTATTATTATTATTATTATTATTATTATTATTATTATTATTATTATTATTATTATTATTATTATTATTATTATTATTATTATTATTATTATTATTATTATTATTATTATTATTATTATTATTATTATTACATGGCTTTTATTATTTAACTATTTCTGCAATTGATCTTACTGCTCTCATTATTATTGTGTACTATAATTTTGTTATAAAATTTGCAATCCTGAAATCCAATTGTTTAAATTTTATTAAAATCTAATATAATTTTATAGAATATAAGATAATATAATATAATATAATACAATATAATATAATATAATATAATATAATATAATATAATATAATATAATATAATATAATATAATATAATATAATATAATATAATATAATATATAATATAATATAATATAATATAATATAATATATATATATATATATATATATATATATATATATATATATATATATATATATATATATATATATATATATATATATATATATATATATATATATATATTTTACTTTTTATTTTTACAAACTCCCCCAGGAAGGGTCAAGACCCTGTCAGCGGGGCCAGCACTCTTCTGAATCTTCCTCTATCTTCCAAAACTCCATCTTCCCTCAGCTCCTGCATCGACGGCAATCCATGTCTTCTCAATGAGTCCTCCACCGAGCTTTCCCATCTCTTCCTAGGTCTTCCTCTTGGTCTCGTTTCTTCCGGTCTCCACTCCCATCTCTTCTTGGCCACTCTTCCCTCTTGCATTCTCTCCAGATGTCCCCACCACCTCAATCTGGCTGCATCCATCTTATTCAATATAGCCTTCACTCCAACCTCTTCTCTTATTCTTTCGTTTCTCTGTCTGTCTCTTCTAGTCTTTCCCATTATCGCTCTCAAAACGTACATCTCCGCCGACTGTATTCTACTATCCTCTCTTGTGGTCGTACTCCATGTCTCTGCTCCATATAGTAAAATCGGTGTTAACACACCTTCAAATATCACCCTTTTCACCTCCACACTCATTTGTCTATCTTTCAGTATGGGATACACTGCTCTTACTGCTCCCCCATACTGAGCTATCCTACTTGTGATCTCTTGTACATTTCCTCCCTCTCTTCCAAATACTCCACCCAAATACTTACATTTCTCCACCATCTTTATCTCAGCTCTCTCCCTCCTTCTTTTCTACTGACCACCATGATCTCCGTCTTTTCTGTGTTTATATTCAAGCCGGCCTCTCTCAGCCTGTTGGCAAAACTTATCACTACCTCTCTCAACCTGTCTCCCTCTTCGCTCCAGCACGCCAAGTCATCCGCATAAGCCAAAATATCACCGTCCAAATCTCCGATATCTTCTCTCACCCTCTTTATCACTACATCCAGATACGATACAAACAAAATTGGTGACAACACGCTTCCTTGTTTAACCCCTGTTCTCACCTCGAACCATTCCTTATTCTCATATTCTGTTCTTACATTACATTTACTATTTCTATACAAACTCTCCAGAGCTCCTCTCAACTTTCTACCCACTGCATATTCTCTCTCCAACACTCTCCACAGTCTCTCTCTAGGCACTGAATCGAAAGCTTTCTTCAGATCTATGAAAGCTATATATGCTCGTTTGTTAAATTCCCATACCTTTTCCAACGTAATTCTCAGAGCGAACAAGAGATCCGTCGTGCTTCTGTTCTTTCTATATCCGTGCTGCTCTTCCCCCAGCCTTGGCTCTACTACTATTCTCAACCTTTTCTCTAAAATTCTCTCATATGTTTTTACCAGATGGTTCAACAAGGAAATTCCCCTGTAGTTTTTACAGTCTCCTGTGTCTCCTTTTCCCTTATATATTGGCACTATAATTGACTTTCCCCATCCTTCTGGTACTTCACTCTCGTTCCAACACCTATTAAACAGTTTCAAAATTTCTTCTTTCATTTTCTCTCCTCCCTCTTTTATCAATTCTATGGGTATCCCATCTTCTCCCGGCGCCTTACCGTTCTTCATCGCTTTCAGAGCCACCTCTAATTCTTCCATAGTTATCTCCTCTCCATCCTCACCTTCCTCTCACTCCTCCATCTCTTCTGTGTCTACTGATTTCACCAAAACTTCTCCTTGCTTATCCTTGATGTTGCACACTTTCCTCTTTGATCCTCTATATGTTTTTGCCAGTCTAAAAATCTTCTTCCTTTCTGGCCTCCCATCTTCCATCATTTCTTCCGCCTCTCTCTTTGCATCTTCTTCTTCTCTCTTCTTTCTCTCTCTCTGCATCCTTTCTTGCCTCCACATATTGAGCCCTTGTTTGTACAGTTCTATATATATATATATATATATATATATATATATATATATATATATATATATATATATATATATATATATATATATATATATATATATATATATATATATATATATATATATATATGTATATATATATATATTAGTTCTGAAAGCATATTAAATTTTATTATTGTATATATATTTATACATATAAAAATATATATATATAATAATATATATATATATATAAAGATATATATATATATATATATATATATGTAAATAAAAATATATTTTTTTTTTTAAGAGTAGAAATAAAAATATATATATATATATATATATATATATATATATATATATATATATATATATATATATATATATATATATATATATATATATATATATATATATATATATATATATATATATATATATATATATATATATATATATATATATATATCTAACTATATATATATATATATATAGTGATCACTGCATATTATATTTGTAAATAAAATTTAATAATGTAATTTTCGACATTTTTCAATGAATATTTTTGAAATTAAAATCATTTATTATTATTATTATTATTATTATTATTATTATTATTATTATTATTATTATTATTATTATTATTATTATTATTATTATTATTATTATTATTAATATTATTATTATTATTATTATTATTATTATTATTATTATTATTATTATTATTATTATTATTATTATTATTATTATCATTATCATTATCATTATCATTATCATTATCATTATCATTATCATTATCATCATCATCATCATCATCATCATCATCATCATCATCATCATCATCATCATCATCATCATCATCATCATCATCATCATCATCATCATCATCATCATCATCATCATCATCATCATCATCATCATCATCATCATCATCATCATCATCATCATCATCATCATCATCATCATCATCATCATCATCATCATCATCATCATCATCATCATCATCAATCATTATTATTGTTTTTGTTAGTTATATTTATTATTACTATTATTTATTATTATTATTATTATTATTATTATTATTATTATTATTATTATTATTATTATTATTATTATTATTATTATTATTATTATTATTATTATTATTATTATTATTATTATTATTATAAGCTTCAAGTCGGAAAGTGTCATAAATATCCTTGTTTTAAAACCCAACTGACGTAAATCGAGATATATTTAGAACTAATGACGCAAGTGAGTGTTTAGCCATAAGCTTATTAATTTTAATTAAAAATTGGAATTTGAAAATAATTATCCCTTGAGTAACAAATTAAATTCCACAGTTACTATGATAAAATTAATTATTTGTTTATCTTTTGTTTATATACTTTTCTATCTTTATCTATCTTTTTTCTATGTGCCTTTCTATATTTCTATATCATTTTATCTATCAAATTTATCTAATAATTTTGTTATTTAATTGAAAGTTGTTTGTTGTAGAGAGATTCTAAATATTTAAAATTAATACTAATAATAATAGTAATAGTAATAATACTGAAGAAATCAATAAAGAATAAATAAAGTATATTTTCTAAAGAAGGTAAATAAATTGTATTATTCTTTAAATTAATCATTTTTTTACCTATGTTTGGATTACCTGTATTATTCATTTAATTTTTGAGTTACCTTTTTCCCAGCTGGAACATATTTCATACGTTCTTCCTCGTAGAGTAACTTCTTCCGTAGTAAAAATATTTTGTTATTAGTAGTTTATTTTTTTTGTGTGTGTGTGTGGTATAGTTGGCCGAGCACCGCACCGCACCGCACCTCACCAAAAGTCATTTTTTTTTGTCGCACCGCACCTCTATGTTTCAATGAGCACCGCACACCGTGCTCCGCGCCAAGCACCGCATCGCACCTCGTCGGTACACTAGATTTGTGTGACGCACCGCACCGCTCCAAAATGTGAGCATCACGCACCGCACTGCACCGAACCTGGTACGTCGATCAACACTAGTATGTGGAGTTTATCATCCATTCATTTTCACTCAAATCATTTTTTCCTTTTTCTTCGAGATTATAAAATGAGTAACTAATCATCTCACTCAACATCTTCATCTTAAGTTTTTAATTTTTTAACTCATTCTAAACATCTTACTCGTTTTTTATTTGTTTTTCTACCATCTTTCTTTCTTAAATAAATTATTTTTTGAAAATCCCTTTCCAAAATTGATTTACAATTGGCTTTTCTAAACGTGAAATATTATTATTATTATTATTATTATTATTATTATTATTATTATTATTATTATTATTATTATTATTATTATTATTATTATTATTATTATTATTATTATTATTATTATTATTATTATTATTATTATTATTATTATTATTATTATTATTATTATTATTATTAACAAACATTTTAACATTTCTTTTTTGGTTTTATTACTGCAATCTTTAATATTTAATTAGCATTTCTACTTAACATTTTACTGCAGGGGTGGGGAGCATTTGTTGTACCAAGGGCGAACTTGCTTTAAAAAGCTCTGAGGGCGTAAGCGATTAATTTTGTACTTTTACAAATTCACAATTATGGATGTGATCATAGAATGTAAACTTGATCATTAAAGTGATATAATAAATGTTAATTATATATAAACAGTTAATTACAATATTCTAAAATTTAAAAATACAGAAATATTAAAGAAAAAAGAAAAAAAGAGTATAATGTTTTAAAGTTAATGAAACTTTTATCTTAAATTTAATTAATGAGATGGTTGTTCTTGCTTTATTTACTCTATAAGGCTCAGATATGGTTAGTGGAACTGAAGATGATACAATTTTACTGATTTGCAAGATTATTGTCCGCAAGTCTAGCACGGAAGTTATATATATATATATATATATATATATATATATATATATATATATATATATATATATATATATATATATATATATATATATATATATATATATATGAAAGTTTTTATATATATATATATATGTATATATATATATATATATATATATATATATATATATATATATATATATATATTATATATATATATATATATATATATATATATATATATATATATATATATATATATATATATATATATATATATATATATATATATAATTTTATTATTCTAGGAGGACGATTCGTGTACTTAACTGTTCATTCCATTTAGCTTAAAGTTCAAGTTAAGCTGAATGAAGCGAACAGTTACGTTCACGAAACGTCCTGCTCGGATAATAAAATTTTGGTACCTTGAAATTATATATATATATATATATATATATATATATATAAATATATATATATATATATATATATATATATATATATATATATATATATATATATATATATATATATATATATATATATAAATATATATATATATATATATATATATATATATATATATATATATATATATATATATATATATATATATATATATATATATATATATATATATATATATATATATATATATATATATAATAGTTAAGAGTAAGGTTATGATAGTGAGTGACTGGTGTCCGCGGTGTGAAGTTATGTTAGATGGTGATCAACTGGAACAAGTGTCCGAGTTTAAATATTTAGGATATATGTTGGATGAAAAGGGAACGGATAATGCAGAGTGTAGTAGGAAAGTTGTGAATGGTGGAAAGGTGGTTGGAGCAATTATATCCTTAGTGGATGTAAAAGGAACAAGTCTTGAATGCGCTAGGATTTTGCATGAGGGTTTGTTGTTACCTGTGTTAATGTATGGTAGTAAAACTATGATATGAAATAAGAGGTATAGATCTAAGGTACAATGTGTTCAGATGGACAATCTTAGGGCGTGTTAGGTGTGAGAAGAATTGATAAAATGAGGAATGAACGCATTAGGGAGTTGTGTAGTGTGAAGAAAGGAGTAAATGAGAGAATAAACGAGAGTTCATTGAGATAGTTTGGTCATATGGAAAGTATGGATGATAATCGGTTGGTTAAGCTGATGTATAGTGGTGAGTGTGCTGGGAATCAACCGGCTTGGAGACCGAAGTAAAAGTGGATTGGGTCAGTAAAGGAATGCCTGAAGGAGAGGAATGTGAGTTTGGCAGAGGCGAGACCGAAGAAAAAAAGGATTGGATCAGTAAAGGAATGCCTGAAGGAGAGGAATGTGAGTTTGACAGAGGAGAGAAGAAAGGTGCATGATAGGAGTAAATGGTGGGGATTTGTGAGTGGGTATGGTTGTGGGTTTTACCCAT